>BOPM01000691.1:146549-159389 GCA_022179025.1 Porites australiensis | reverse complement strand
GTGTTTTCTTGCCTCGTCCCCCCCCCCCCCCCCCCAAGTCATTTTATGCTTGCTACGGGCCTGAAAAGGAAATGAAAGTAATAGAAAATACTGAGAGAAGATGCAAAAGAAAAACTGTACTTTTTAATTTCCCAAAATAATCTCTCTCCCCTGGATAAGTCAAATAAAATTAATCTAAACAAAGTAGAGTAAATAAGTCAGAGGAAAAAATTTAAAAAAAAAAGTAATAAAAAAAAATTAATTTCGAAAAATAATAATAAAAAAGAACTAGCAAAAAATACATGAAGTGTCAATGTAGGAGGAGGTAGTTAGAATATGTAGGTGGGGTGAATTGTGGAAGATAATAATTAAAATATGTTCGAGTTAATGTAGTTTGTGCTGAAAAAGTTAAAAGGAAGATTAGCTGAAAATAAAATATAAAATGGAGTGAATGGAAGTTTCCATAGTACCCAAAATGGTACCCCTACTGTTAGGAACCCACCATAGATTTGCAAAACAAAACAAAAAAACAGTAGTTTTTCCAGCAACCTTTGTGGCATTACAGGTGTGCTATGGAATCCCTAATGAAGGGGCTCCCAAGTCTCCACTAAAATAGTGGGTAAGGTGGGGCGGGAGGGGAGGGTGTGTGTAAATGAGAGTGTTGTAGGCATAAAAACAAATCAGTAAGAAATGGTTAATAGTTAAATTGTTAGAAAAAAAAACCGATATTGAGCGACCATCAAACTGCAATGCAGCTACGTCCAACACAATATACAGTGCAAAATAAAATAAAAGGAACTGAAGGGTTAATATAATATACAGTTAAGGACCTTGAAGGGAAACATGCCCTGGGACCCCATACCCGTCACATGAAATTGGAAAGTAATCAAAATGGTTGACGTTAGAGCTCCGACATCATCAGCCTTTCAAGTTCTTCCATAATTGTCACCTGCATTCCCCGCGAAAATACTTGGAAAATATCAGCTCAATTACAGTAACCTGCAGTGTGAAATATTTGTGCCAAACTCTCAGTTGTCACCTGCATTTTTTTCACTCGTCTTTCTACTTTTCGTCCTCCTTCTCCTGAGAAAAAAATAATATAATCTTCCTCCATTGCCACAGAAACACTTGAACAAGATCGAAGCTGATTTAAAGAAGCGGGAATCTATTGTATCGTAATTGGTTGGTTGTTGTATGGCCTAAAACCGCTTTCCTTCGTTTTCTAAGCTGATCTGTTCGTTTTCCCTTCTTTTTTTTCGCGACTGAAATAACACTACAATGCGTTGTTTTATTGCAAGAATCGGGGATGTCGAGAAACAACACGAACAAAAAACACTCTGTGGACTCTATGAGCTTTGTATTCCTGACTGATTTGGAACGTATCGAAGCCTTGTACCGGTTCCGCATTTCTTGCAGCGATCCCCGCTGTAGAAACATCTTTATACTGCCTTCACGTAAAAAAAGGATAATGGGAGAAATGTATGAACTGTTAGAAAAAAACTTGAAGAGAAGGGAAGAGTAAAATACTCCTTTGTTTTTGCATTTTGGGTGAAAGCACTGACACTGATGCTTCCTAGTTGTTGGCTGAAGACTAAAGCGCTGTTAAATGAGCTATGTCACAAAACAGTTTACAAAGTTTCAAACTGTCGGAACTGCCATCAAACTGAGTGAAACTTTCAAGTTTAAAAAACCAACTGCTCAAAACATTACAAAAAAGTATATAAGACAAAGCAAATACAAAAGGAAAAACGGATGGACAAACCTAAAGAAGTTTGAAACGGATTGCAATTGTGGTTTTTGATAACAGCTTTTCAAAGTCAGTCATTTCTGTTGTGTGAACCGTTTAGTGTAATGCCAAGGAAACAGTATTTGTTTGGCAGCAGGAAGCTGTGTTTTTCTCACTGACAAGTTATTTCGCAAGTTTCATTGGGAACAAGGACGCGTAATTTGCATTACAAACAAATGAACGAGCAATCCATAACACAGTCGCTTTAAGTTGCCGCACCTGGGGTTAACTGTCACAACTGGGTTAATTTATAGAGATCCCCTGTGCGTTTATTTTGCAGGTCAAGTTGTGTTAAGTTGGTGTAAGCTTGCTAAAGAATAATATTGATATTTCAGTGATATCATTTGCGGTCACGTGACCCATCTTGTCAACTTCTGTAATGCCTTCAGGCTGTGTTTTACATCATAACCTTGACAAACGTGGTAAAAAAGCCACCCCGCTTCATTTCAATATCTTAATTGACCCACGCCTTTTCATACACCTGAATCTGACTATGCTGAAAGAGTCCTGAAAGATTCGTTTTCTTCGATTTAGAACGACATTTAACCTGTGTCACTTCCTGCTGCAATAAAACTAAGGACACGAGGGAAGTACGAAACAAAAACATATTTGGTAAAAATAGTTGACTAATTACAACGTGCCGTACTAAGTAAATAATGGGGCGGTTTCTAGGAAATCGTGTTGCATCGCGGGTGGCCTTTTGAGTGCCCAAATGTGACCTTCTTTGATTGGGTTTATTCTGGCAATGATTGGCAATTACAAATCAAATTTAAAAGTGACTTGAGTTTCTATTGGGTATTATAGACTTCGAATTGACAAACTGACAGGCGCTTCTACTACCCAACTTAAAAGTAGGGTAGTGGATAGCATCGTCTGTGTTTTAATACAACGCGTTCAGAGATATTTTGCGTCCAGTTGAAGTGTCCCCTCAGTAGCAGCGGAGAATTGTACAGCACTTGCAACATGAAGATCCTGTTTGGTCTCTCCTTTCTTATTTGCTTTTCAGTCAGTAAGTTATTTTAGTCTTGTTCAATCTGTTTTTTCTAGTTTAGATAAGGGTATATATGCAAAGGAAATTTGTCCTGTACTTTCTCGCCGTTCCCTTTGCTGGCGTTTTTTATCTTCTTTCTGGGAATCAGGGGGTGTGGCTCGCCATTTTGCTCACTTTCTTATCTGCACGTTCCGGACAAACATCAATGATTTTCACTCTCGCTTTATAACTTCATTGAACGTAATGTTTGATAAGAGGTTATTAAGCCAGTGTAATATTAAGCTAGAAATAAACTTGACTATAGCCTCCAGTTTTTTGCATTTGAGTAGAATAATTGAACACATCTTTAACGGCTTTGTTGGGAAGTAACTAGCACGGTAACAAAGAGAGGGCGATGTCGGCTAGGTAGCGTAACTTTATCGAACTTTGTGTTTGGTGTTGACGAACGTTCTTTCAGTTCTGATTTCCAAGGATTCCATGTTTGGTGAGCGTATTCGTCGATCAATTTAGCGAAAAGCAAGAGTGGAATTAAAATGCTCTCCATTTCTGTAAGATTGTGAAAACAGGTGTAACAAGAAAAAATAAAGCTGTTTTGGTATTTTATATGATTGGTCTTGTCTTATGATTGTGCGCAAGCAGGATAGAGCGGTTGTGCAAGATGGAAGTGTCGCACACCACAAACAATCTCATTTAGCACACTCAACATTGAAACTTTCATATATTACAGTTGCGGAATGCAGAAATAAAAGCAGAGAAAATCATCACAGTTAAATGCGCAACTTGCGCAGTTACGAAAAGAAAGACAGTAAGCCTGAATTTTTCAGGCTTTCTTTTCGTAACTGCTTAAGTTGTGAGTTTACAAGTGATGATCGTCCCTGCATTTAACTATTTAAACTCAACATTGCTGCGTAACAAATTGGAACAGACTTTTTGTATTCATTTCGTGATCTCAAGTTTGCAAGAACAGTAAATGCACGCAGCATAACTCATTGTTGTTGATGTCGAGTACTCATGAGCGTTCGCGTCCTTGGTGTGTATCATACACTGTAAACCAGCTTTTCTTTACATACAATCGGTGAGTGTTGCATTCTACTATTCATTTCCGGCATCTATATATTAAAAAAGGTAAGTCAGTACTGAAGTAAGTAAGTAAATTTGTACTTATTTCCTGTAACGAAGTGAAGAAATTCTGGGTAGTTTCGTACATTATTGCACGGACTTGATGTCTCATCTTGAAAGTCAGTTGTTATTTTATTGCTTTGAATCACCTGAACGCCGTCCTTACGTACTTTAATATATAGATTTAGCTAGGGCTAAAAGCAAAGCTCCAATTAATAGATTTATAATTTAAATCAAACAATAAACCTGTAATCCACGAATCAGTTAACTTAAGAGCACATTCATGTGACTTTTGAGGGAAAGGCTAAGTTATTTTAGAGTGAAGTTGATAGCCTTATATGTAGGCCCAAGAAATAGCAAACATCTTCGATCACATTCAAGATCACAGTAGATTAGACCTGGAAAACAAATTCTTGGAAAACAAATCAGGCCGAAAGTTTTTTGCGTTCGACAGGTGTACTTTACAAATTCTTGGCAACAAATCTGGGGGTGTGTAAGCCTACGTTTCATATTTTTTCTCATACAGACCTTGGACAGAATGTAGTATTTCACAATTTTTCAAGACAAATTGCACTCAGTCAATGTTCAGGACGATCAATCGTGGGCTTTTAACGAAACCGTTCAAAAAATTTCCAAGATCACCCATACGGCCAGCCGGTTCTCATTTCTATAGTGCGAGCTGTCAGTGTGGGGTCGAGTGTTTGCCTTAAACTTAGATAGAGCTACGCTTCAACGTAATAACGAATTTATTATTATTATTATTTGTTATTTAATGGTTTCAGTTATAACGCTGTGTAATCTTATAAAGCGTTCAGGATACGCGCGACATTTTTGAGTACTCCGGCAAGCGATGTTCATGAACGATGAAAACAAACGGCACGGACAAGCGATTAAAATTGCAAGAGAGACTACTAACAATCAATAAAAGAAATATAATTGGTGAAACATTTACAGAGACAACAATTTTCATTCACGCAGACAAGTATCAAAGTGTCTCTAAAAATCCTGAGTCTTTAAGCGTAAAGCTTAACTTTATGTTTTAGCCGGCTTCCCGGCGCGGTGTTTACTGTTTTCAAAGATGAACTCCTCGAAGCAAGAAAGTCGTTCAAAGTTTTTTTTTCTACAGCCAAATTTATAACTAAATATTCTTCGGAACGTTTTCTTTCTATTTGCGGCGAGAAAATGCTTTTTAAAGTTCTGTAAGCTTTAATATATCAAACATGATACTAGGCCAGATAATCGACTCAAATCCTACAAAGGTGTATAAACTTGCGGCATAAACTGTGCTCGACTTCATGAAATTAGATAGAGCAAAAACAAACATCAAATACAATAATTACTCAGGCTTACCATTCGAGATTCAGTTCCTGAAAGGTCAAGTAAGGCCAGTATCGCTTCAGACTTTGCAACCCTCTTACGCATCAAGCAAGGTGAAAACGAAAACGATGCCATCCGAAATCGGATTTCCGACTTTGACAATCGACGTATTTCTCAACCAAAAACCCAATAAACAAACTAGCCGTGAATAACAGAAGACTGCTGATAGCAGCTAAATTTCATTTTGTACATCCAGTGGAAAAAGACAGTTAAATACATCACAAGTTGACACAAAACTCTGTCAGCCTCAGCTGTGAAAGTAGACAACTTTCAAGATGTAAATCAAAGCATAAACCAACGCGTGACCATGGTAAGAAAAGGTCTTCCCGCCTGTATTTTGAAAAACTGGCTGAATTTTCGCGACCGAGGTCAGTTTGAAATCAAAATCCTAATAGTGCGGGGCCAACACAACATATTTGATATGCAACATCGGAAAAATAAACTTGAGCCTGCGATCATTTGAAACTGGTAATTTGTCAGCGAATAACTTCAAAAGAATACTCGACTTCGATGGGTCGACACATGAGCCCGCGGTACAGTCAGGTGATATGGGTGAGCGGATACCCTGTTTTGATAGCTGTCAATTGATTACAACATTGATGTGCAATAAGTTTTCTCTTGGGCTCCCAAACTAGCTAGAAAGTGTGAGAGTAGACATTGGTTTCCCTGTGGTGCGGACGGACGCTCGGTGTACGGTCACGTGATTACCAAACTTTCTGGAATGGGTAGACTTACTTAGCTATGAACTTGAGCCTGCGATCATTTGAAACTGGTAATTTGCGCGAAGCGCCGTGCGTGGAGCTCCGCTAAAAAGCGGTTTATTTGATTATCGATATTATATGATAGCCTGTCACTCTGTTACTGAAGGATACAGGAGAACAGGAAATGGCTGATGCACGCGAGGAGAGAGGGCGACAAAACGCCTTATATATGTGTGCTTTTCAGTTCTAATGTGGTTAATTTTGACATGACATTTGCCAACACTCGAACGTGCAATTAAACCTTTGTCAGAGGAACTGATTGAACGCTTCATACAGATAGCTCATATTTGGGGTTTCAAAGAGGGGTGAAGTAACGAAAACAATATCGTTTGTACAGGCGTTTTCTTCCCTCAGCCCTTGAATGACCTCTTGAATCTCCCTTCATGTTCTCGAGGGCCTTTGCTTCCCAACATCAGACTTTCACTTCCAATTTTAAGTTTCGGTTTGTTAAAACTTTCATTTATTTAAAAGCAAGTATGGTAGTTTTTAGAGAAATTTAGATCTTGCCCATCTGTTCTTTTCGTTGCAGGTTTTTCTTTAAAATTATCTGTTGACCTTCATCATAATGGCCAAAATAGTTTTTAATCAAGTTTCAAGAAGATGACTGACTACTATAATTTCCCAGGCTTTAATTGTAATTTACTAAATGAATGTAAAATTATGCAATATGTAGAACTCATATAAAAGAAACATCTCGTACTGGAATCATACCCTTCAACATTCACAAAAACTTAATTTTTATTACAAAATCAAAACGAATTATAGCCCCCCCGCCTACCTAGATCTAACAAGAAAGAACCCTCCTAGGAAAACATTGGTGAAACTGAGAATAAGCAGTCACAAACTTAGGATTAAAACAGGCAGATACGACAATATACCACGTGATGAAAGGCAATTTTGACAGAGTTGAAGATGAAACTCGCTTTTTATTAGATTGTCCAAGTTTTTCTTCCACAAGAGAGATGTTCTTCTCTAAACTAGAGCCTACAATACCGTTTTTACGACTACAATCACATGAGACCTTATTATCAAATCTAATGAATTCTACTGACTATTTTATTAATATCTAAATAAATTTCATTTATATCATATTGCTTTGAATTGAGAAACTAACTTGTCTCCGGAATAATTAATCCTACTGATGGTTGAAAATAGGTAAAATTTAATATATTTTAAGTTATTTTAAATATTTAATTTAAAAAGGAATTAATAATTAAATTCAAGTAGCTTTTGCAATACTGTAATACTTTGTTATATAGTTCAGCGTCTGAGAGGGGCCTAATACTTTGTTATAGTCATGCAAATAAAGCTTATTGTTGTTGTTGTTGCTGAAATGTTGCCACTTTCCTTTAGCAACGAAGACGAAACATCTCTTGTAACATCACCTTCAGGCGTTAAAGTTTTAAGGTGAAGTTACACGGGACGATTCCCAACGACGATTTTTAGCGCAACACCTCGTTGCAACACTGTTGTAACATTGTTTCGAAGGGTTACAACATTGTTCTAGCATTGCAACGTTGTGTGGCGCTAAAAATCGTCGTTGCGAATCGTTCCGTGTAACATCACCTTTACTTGTGATTTCTCCATTTCTCATGTTCCTGGAGACTTTTGTTTGTCAGTTTGATCGCGTGTCTTTAAAATAGCGGAGGATTCCTTGGAACGAAATGGACGAGGGCATGGGTAAAAGAAAAGGCCGTTGCACAGACTTCACGCTAGACGACCTAAATATTTTGCGTAGATTCTCCACTAAAGCTTTTTTAAAATGTTAACCAGGCACCTGTGCCCAAACGTCTTGTACTGATTTTAGTGAATACTATAACTGATTGTCTGTGTTTAGTATTTATCAACGTTAATTGCAATATACCGTCTGTTATCTGTAAATTATTGGCAAGTGTAAGCAACGACGACAGCAACGCAACGAGAATGGCAAAAAACAAAAAAAAACAAACAAACAAACAATAGTTTTAGATTAGCAAAACGAAACTTTCACCCTTTTTTTGTACATTTCCTTGCCGTCTTTGCACATCTACGACGTGAAACTGCTAAATTTCACGTTTTCTTGAGGACGTGACACAAGACAACGATTTTCTTAAACTTAGATACTCAGCTTTAGAATTCAACTCCAGAGAAATTCACCAACGTTTGACAAAGTGAACGACGTGGGATAAGAGCGATAAATATTGAGACGGCGTGAGGTCACGTTTTTAAGAGACGTTTCCGTCACCGACGTCGTTCTTAAACTCCCTAATGTTTCCGGCAACAGTCAACTGAAAAAGACCAAGACAATGACCCTGGGTACAGTCATATTGCAACGCCTCAGAGTCGCGACCCGGTTTTGACCAGAGTTCTGGCGGGTTTCAATATCCTCTATTATTGATATTCAGAGTTCGCGAATCGCGAACTTGAGATCAATACAAAGAAAACTCATTTCGGCTTAATTCAGTCGGTTAACCCGTTGTAACCAGTAGGGAAAGAGTGTCCGTCCTTCTCATCAACTACTACTGATCAATCCCATCCATAGAATTTTTAAATAAAAGCTCGTTCCGGTATGCTCTATGATTGGTTTATTTGAACAGCTCTTAGAAGCACTTTAACATCTTAGTATTACCTTTGATAAAGTCGCAAATGGTCCATTATAAAACGCAGTAAATATTCCTCAATTACAGCATTGAGATCTGTTCAACAGCGGATAACGTTCTTCGACACAGCTTTTCGCAGCCTTTTTGGGAGAGGTGAATAGGGAAATCGATCCGTCTATCCGCCGTTATTCTTGTCCTTTTCACGTCAAGAAATTAATGTTATCCATTACATGGCATTAAGTGGCACTGAATGGATTTTAGCCGAATGAGTTTTCTGTATTTGCAGGTGCGTGAGAAAGTATGGAAATAGCATTACGAAAAAATATCAAATACTTTCATAAGCTGCCTGACACTCCCAACCACTAATGAGGTCTTAAGCTATTCAGGACGGTGGCTTCAAAAAATATAGCACAGTGACCGATTCAAGCATTGGCGTTTTCAGTTCACCGTTAACAATTTAGGTCATAGACAATTCCAGGATCAACGATGATAACGAGCACAATTTCTTATCGTTTTGTATTCGTAGTTAAGAATAATCCCTTGAGAGGACATGTGCTTAGCGGTACTGAATAGTGAAAAGTAACATTGTTGAAGCGTTGATTGTAATACTCGCCATTTTTACATTGCCCATAATGCACCTCGCTATAAACGTTGTTTTCGCTTTCCCTTGGGACGACTGTAACACGCAAAATTACGCAAACGTTTGGGGGTAAACAAGGTGTGTTATGGGAAATGTGAAATTAGCGAGTACGCCAAAATAGAGAAAACGAAAGAAAGGTTCTGTTGGCAGAGTGTAGAGAATTGTAAACGACATTAACAGTGAATGCTCTGAATGTTTTCTAAACCTATCAAACTATCAAAACCAGGCAGGGCGTTTACTCAGTCCCGGTACGGCGTCTTCCCAGGCCTTCTAGATCAATGCATTCTGTAGGACTAGGCCGCGTGGAATAATGAGGCCAAGAAACTAAGCTTTAGCAAGTGCGTTACTTGCCATAAGCCAGTATAAGCACAAAACTGGATGATAAGGCATTAACATCGATGAATGAAAAGATTAAAAACTATCACGGAATATGGATTTACTTCAAATCTGAGTTCCTATTGAAATGAACGCGATTTTTTTTATTTCGCGAGCCGCGTCATTTACTGAACTGTTACAAGATGTCTCCCAGGGCCCAGTTGTTGGAAGGCTGATTAGCGCTAACCCGAAGTTAAATTTAATCCAGGCTTCTTTATCTTTTCTTCAAAGCATCTTCTCGAATATTTTTCTCTATTCCTTTTAGTTCATCCAATTGCCAACATGTGGACAGAAAGAATGAAACTGAATTTTCTTTTTAAGGTTTCATATCTGAATTCAAATTTCACACTAACCCTGGGTTACCATTATCTAGCTTTGAATCCAGTACAGCAAGCAAAAAATACGGCAGCTTTCAAGAACTGACAATTAAAGAACAAGATGTTTCAAGACGGTGGTTAACTGTCAAGTATTATTTGGCCATTCATAAGAGTTGAGTTTTTACTGTATCTCGGCTGCATTTGAAATCTCGGCTACATGATACTGTAAGTAAAATTCAAAGAACTTTGAGAAAATTTTCCGCATGCTAAATCAGTCTATCAGTACCCATAATGAGTCCAAATCAATCTTGTTTTGTTACCTTTACGTATTAAAAGGGTATAACAATTATAGGTTATTAGTCTTCTTTGACATCCATATCTAGACCCGTTTAGGTCTAAAATGTGGATTTCAATATCAATAACGATTAAGGGCCAGGGGTAACATTATATTGCTCAGTGATCTACCTTGTAGCATCAAACAATAGTTTGTCCATTAAATCGTGCTTCTCGATTTTCTACACAATCTTTCAAAACAGTGTCTGAATATCATTTATGGAGGGAAAACTAACGATTTATCATCAAGACTTAACTTAATGTAAGTTATATTCTTTTCCATTAGTGCTCCTTTTTAAGCGAGTTGAAAAGTAATCAATAGCTCATAACAGACTCTCTCTAAATATATATGTTGCCAGCTTAATGCAATAATTTAATATGCTTTCACGACAGTAATAGCACAGAGCTATTACTGTTCTGAAAGCGGATTAAATTATTGCATTAAGCTGGCAACATATATGTTCAGAACGGTAATGACACTTCTACATACGTCAGCAAACTCATTCCTAAAATGGCGTGAATGTTTTAGCAAAAAATATAACATCAACAATAACAACAACAAAACATGAAGGTTATCATAACCATCAAGCTACATTTCTCAATGGTTGTGGCACATTTTATCTTATCGGAGTTTTTGAAAACGAGCCTAGCAAAATTAACAACTTTTGAGGTGGAAAAGAGCCAAAAGGCAGGGTTTTTTGCGCCTGATAATTACGGCCAAACATCACATTCAGCCCGCTTCAACACGTATCCTGATATTTTTGAATCCACAACTTTTTTGATCAGGTAAAAAAAAAAATTCCACGTCCACAGGTATCCGTATTAAAACCGATACACTGGACTCCTCTGGGAATATTGGCAAAAGAGCATGCGCCGTGAAGCGCGCGAAATTTGGATCTTGCTCTGTCTTTCACGGTAAAGAACTGGGCTCGATTTTTTTACGTCACCAGATAAAAAAATTCCGGATCTACCGTCCACAAATTTCTGGATTCAGAGCGTATTCAAAAATTTCACTCTAGAGAGCAGATTCAAAAAGTTGCGGATTCGTATGCCGGGCGGATTCACCGGATACGTGTGGACGGAAACCGTATCCGCAAAAAAAAACGTTCCCGATTAAAAAATATCCGGATACGTGGGTATGGCGTCACATCGGGGACATAATCGATAGCCACATTTCATGACCTTGGAAACACTTCTTCACCTCGAAAATTGTTCTTCGAGTTATCTGGTTATTGTCAATTATCTTCGTAGCGTCGGTTCCATGTCTTCGAGTCGTCGAGTCCTTCGCTCGTGTCATCAGGGAACTTAAGAAAGAGACGTTTTCGGGGCGACGGCGACGGAACTGGCAGAGCAAGCCTGGAACAGAGGTAGCCGTCGCTTCCCTCCAAATTCGAACATTAAGATCGCAGTGAACTCAGGAGGACGGCGCCTTAGAAGACTACCGAAGAGGAAATGATGGCTTCTCATAAAGAATTAAGAGAATTAATGCTTATTTCCATGCATGCAACAACAATAACAACAACAACAACTTTATTTCAGTATTCCCAAGTTAGTACGTGGTATTTATTACCTACTATTCTAAACAATTTTCAATGCATACGTTTCATTTATACGATACCCTGACGAAAAAAGTGAGCTGAAAACACACAATTTCAATATCGGAGTTCATACTTTTTGTCTGGATACTTTCGTTTGGCTCGTAGGACAACTTTGTCCATGTAAAGCTCACTTACGGTTTGCTCTTTGCCATATTGGATCCGATTGGATCGTGACTCTGTGACATGAAACATAGAAACATTATAAAGATGTAAGTTTAGATAACAGAGCTTGGAAATCGAGCTTTCTTCGTGTTGTCAATCCCTTTCGACGGTTGCTACTTGGTTGCGTCCTTTTCATGTCGTCGAGTCGTCCGTTTTTCCTTTCGTCGACTTTGTAACCGCATAATCTTTTAAATACGAATAAGTGACAAGACCAGAACGTTTTCTCGACATTTTCACAGCCATAAAATGCAGCTGTTAGTCCCTTTGAGCACTTTTACAGACCGAAATGACAGATTTCAGGGGCACCTAACGACAATTTTCGGAAAAATATCTGTTCGGAAGACGATTTGAGATCTAGAGCACTTGTTGTAAAATTTCTTGCTTGCCTGCCTCGCCTAGGATTTTCTAACATGTAAAAAATGGTAAAATTGCCCATTTTCAACGGATTTTTACCCTAAAAAGGTCACCTAGAATTTTCGGGAGCCTTTTTTATGGCTGAAATTTTCGAGCAGCTAAGTTTTGATCCCTATAACTTTCGGATCACTAGACTTTCAGCTAGGAAATCCGAACAGATGTAAAATTTATAGGGGATAAAAATATGCCCATATCCACCGTTTAAATACTAAAACATGTTTAACAATGCTATGTTTAAGTGGTTTTGAACTATATTCTCGTTGGGTGCCCCTGAGATTTTCCTACACTTTCATATACTTCATTTAGTAAAATCCCTACCCTGTCATATACCTGAAGCCTGAAAAGTAACCCATTTCCGGCGGTGTCTCCCCATATAGGCCATTAGACGAGGCCCCCCCCCCCCCTCCCC
>BOPM01000691.1:126962-143211 GCA_022179025.1 Porites australiensis | reverse complement strand
AATTTCATGAAGTCGAGCACAGTTTATGCGGCAAGTTTTTGCACGTTTGTAAGATTTGAGTCAATGACCTGACCTAGTATCAGGTTTGATATAAGCTTACAGAACTTTAAAAGGCCTTCAGATATATTTTCTCACGGCAAATAGAAAGAAACGTTCCGAAGAATATTTAGTTATAAATGTGGCTGTAGAAAGAAAACTTTGAGCGATTTTCTTGCTTCGAGGAGTTCATCTTTGAAAAAGGCAAACACCGGGAGGCCGACTGAAAGTAAAACAACTTAAACTTAAGCTCAAGCTTTAAGCTTAAAGACTCAGGATTTTTAGAGACACTTTAATACTTGTCTTCGTGAATGAAAATTGTTGTCTCTGTAAATGTTTCACCGAATTATATTTCTTCTATTGATTGTTGGTAGTCTCTCTTGCAGTTTTAATCGCTTGTCCGTAGCGTTTGTTTTCATCGTTCATAAACATCGCTTGCAGGGGTGCTTAAAAATGTCGGCGTATCAAACGCTTTATAAGATTACACATCGTTATAACTGAAACCATTAAATAACAAAAAATAATGATAATAAATTCGTGATTATGTTGAAGCGTATCTCTGTTAACGTTCATTCAAACACTTGACCACACTGATAGCTCGCAGTAGAAATGAGAACCGGCTGCCGTATTGGTGATTTTGGAAATTTTTTGAACGGTTTCGCTAAAAGCCCACGATTGATCTCCTGAACATTGACTGAGTGCAATTTGTCTTGAAAAATTGTGAAATACCGTATTCTGTCCGAGGCCTGTATGATAAATAGTACTGTTTCACTTCAGATGTGATGTATAGAAAGTATAAAAGGTTGGTTTACACACGCTCACATCTGTTGGCAAGAATTTGTAAAGTAAACCTGTCGAACGCAAAAAAATTCGGCCTGATTTGTTTTCTTAGAATTTCTTTTCGAGGCCTAATCTACTGTGATCAAGAGCCATTATGGCTCTTGAATGTAATCGAAGATGTTTGCTTTTTTGGGGGGTGTACATATATTTGATATTTAAGCTATCATCTCGCTGTAAGATGTTTCACTCTAAAATAACTTATCCTTTCCCTCAAAAGTCACATGAATGTGCCCTAAGTTAACTGATTTGTGAATTACAATTTTAATTGTAATTGTTTCCCTTTCTTTAAAGGAGTTTGTAATCTGTTGCCTCCTCACGAGATGGAGGGAAATGCCCCCCTTTAAGAGTGAATAATCAATTCTTATTTACAAGTAATAAAAGCAAGCACTCAAAAATTAACACTCGATCATTCCAGAAAACCGATAATCTGTAATGAATATAACTCGACAAAACTTGTTTCAAGTCCTTCTCGAGAGCTTTAGCGAAAGATCGTGAGGATGCAACAGGGATAAAGGGGCGGATACAGAACATTCAGAAAGGGATGGCCGGGATATTTGCCGGCTTTATTAGATATTTTTTATTTTTCTGAGAATTTAATAAAACTAATACAAAATTTCAAGGAAAAAGGGGTGGCCGCGGTCCCCTCAGCCAGCCCCTAAGTCCGCCTGAGTTGATGGCTGCTGTTCTTCACTTTTATTCTCAATTTTGGCAAGAGCGTCCTTTAAAATGGACACCACCTCCGTCACCTTCTTCACCATGTTGTTTTGGCCTGGGGGAGCCTCGTGCAACGAAGGAGGGAAAAGTTGACTCATTGCTGTCTTGTATGTAGCTCAGTTGACGAAAAGAAGAACCGAAGAAGTAAGGACTTGAAAATGACGCGACGGCGAAACAAGCCCATTACGACGCCTCGAGGAAAAGGTTGTAACGAAAGAAAAATTTCACGACACGAAGAAAGGCCAGCGGTGCCCGAAGAAAACAGTACGATGAAACGAACGAGGGGAACGACGACTCGAAGACATGAAACCTACGCCACGAAGACAACAGACAATAACTTGAAGAACAATTTTCGAAGCGAAGAAGTGTTTGCGGGGCCATGAAAAGTGAGTATCGATTTTGTCCACGATCTGACGCCATACCACGTGTTAGCTCGATTACCAGCCGCTCGGACGGGAGAGAGCGGCGGAAATTGAGCCTAGATACGTGTGGACGGCACCCCAGTAGCAAAGGAAAAGGAAAGGAACAATACTAGCAAGAGCAAATAGAGAGAACGCCGACGGAGGAGAAGAAAAGCAAACTTTGGCGTTTTTGGACAAAAAAAAACTGGGACGCAACTAAACTATGTTGAATAATTCTTGCCATCAGGAATTCTGTGGAATAAAGCACAAATGTTTAGCATAATTGCAATCCTTGCAAGTGTCCTCGTTAATCCCTTACTCTTTCTAGTAATACCCTTTTAAATTGGACCTGTTCCCTTCTCTAGATGATAAGGGCTTTTATCCATCCCGAAAAACTTTTCATCGCGCAGAATGGCTATTGTTCTTGGGACATTTACTTACAGTCAAGCTAGAAGCGAAGGTCTGTAATATTACAGGTGAAGTGTGAACTGAATCACTCTCATTGGTGGAAGTCTGCGTGGTCTTTCCTTTGTAGCGATTACCGTCGTGTTCATCAACTTTTCAGAGCGGAGCAAAAAACAGAGGCCATGCGAGCTATTGTTTATTTTTTGTTTCTTAATTTCTCAACGCTTATGCAACGCGTGCTTACAAGCGTGACAACAGAAACACAGAAGTCTTTCAAGGGCAGTTAATATTTCAATGAGCTTAAAATGAATCAATTTTACGATGCTTTCATAACTGAGGTCGAATAAAGTTACAGTCCTTTGAAAACTGGTCACAATCGAGTATTGTCGAAAAAAATTGTCGCGCGAACTGTTAGAGCGTGCTTGCCGGTCGTCACCATTACGCTTTAAGCACAAAGCATTCTAGAGGTAATTTTATTTTTGACTGAGCCATTTTTCCCTAGATGAAAGGCAAAAGACACAGCTATGTTAGTTTGTTAGGCATCCTAGGCGTAATAAATTGGGACGGATTTTTTTAAGGTTTGCAAAGGACCTCGCCTCTCAGCTCATAAAATTCATGACTTGCAAACACATTTCAAGCCTACCAAAAACTTTTCAATATACACGCTTCTCATCTTGCCACCCTTCAAACTGCAAAAAGGGGTTTTATAAAAGGAGAAGCAATACGGTCTCTTAGGAACTAACTCAGTTGAAGAGACCTTTGAACGAAGCAAGCGAGACTTTGAACACAGACTCTGTCAAAGAGGCTACCCTCTAACGCTCGTTAAAGAACTGTACTGACTGAAGTTAAGTTCATCGACAGAAAAGAGCCTCTTCGCAACAAAACAAACAAACGAGATTTTACCGTTTGTTACTACCTACAATCCGCCCACACCGAATCTCAAAAAGATTCTCATGAAACACTGGCACACTCAGTATCGGATTCACCCCTCTTTATGCATCCTTTACACTAAAATTAAGTACCATTGGAAATTAGAGGAAACAACATCTTTTTTTATTTCATTGCATCAGAAAAACTAAGCCAAATACAACTAAGCCAAAGACCAACTCTCATGATATGAACCTTCTTTTCTTCAAACTTCAAATGGGATTCAAAATTAGCAACATCGGTTACAAACTTCATTTTTTTAATTTAATCTATGCCTATTTAGAGCTATTGTTTCTTTCACTACGGCGGGCTATATTTGAGTTCCTTGACTTCAAGCTTATCGAGCAAAAGCTACAATAGCGCATGAGAACAGCATGATGGCGCTGACCATTGGGACTTTGGCTCCATTGCACAGGTCTCCTTTACAGCAGTCGACTTCGCATTTGGTGATTTTCACCGAGGGGTTTCTCTTTTGGCAGTTCGGGATGCAGACAGATGAGTTGGCACATCCTTTGGCATAGAGATCAAGTATCCCGCCTTTTACATTCACTTTACCACAAAGGTTCTGATTCTTCGAACAGTTTACCTGTATTGTACTGTCTTTGCAGTCATCCCAGCTCTTATAAGAGAAACATTGGTAGCATTTCAGGGCATAACCTGGAAAAAAGAAACAATCACGAAGGTCAATACACCCAACTATACCATAGTAACAATTCAATATTTTTGTTTTTCGACGCTGAAACCATTTGGTAGGAAATGGATATTGAACCTTTGCCCATCACCTCATTTCTTCAGACAAGCTTTTCTCCGAGGAAAACGCGCGAAATGTTGGACAAACTTGTAGAGGAATGACACAATTCAGTTTCGTCTGCGTTGCTAAAGGAAAGTGGCAACATTTAATTAGCAGCGGCATTAATCAGACACAGAGGTCAAAACCTCCAACGAAAAAAACAGAACGGCAAGATCTAAATTTCTCCAAAACCTACCATACCTGCTTTTTTAAATAAATGAAAGTTACATACCGAAACGTAAAATTGAAAGTGAAAGGCTGATGTTGGGAAGCAAAGGCGCTCGAGAACCTGAAGCCAAATTTAAAGGCTGAGGGAAGAAAACGCCTGTACAAACGATATTGTTTTCGTTATTTCACCCCTCTGTGAAACCCCAAATATGAGCTATCTGTATGACGCTTTCAATCAGTTCCTCTGACAAAGGTTTAATTGCACGTTTGAGTGTTGGCAAATGTGACGTCAAAATCAACCAAGCACACATATGTAAGGCGTTCTGTCGCCTTCTCTCCTCGCGTGCATCAGCCATTTCCTGTTCTCTTGTATCCTTCTGTAACAGAGTGACAGGCTATCATATTATACCGATAATCAAATAAACCGCTTTTTACATTAATACGTAAGGACGGCGCTCAGGCTAGGTGATTCAAAGCACTAAAATAACAGGAACTGACCACGTGCTTTCTTGGAATGCGCATCCTTTTTCCGGTTTCCGAATACTTTCAGAGAGACATCAAGTCCGTGCAATAATGTACGAAATTACCAAGAATTTCTTCACCTCGTTATAGGAAATAAGCAAAAATTTACTTACTTACTTCAGTACTGGCTTACCTTTTTTATATATAGATACCGGAAGGTAATGCTAGAATACAACACTCACCGATTGAATGTAGAGGAAAGCTAGTTTTACTGTCATGACATACACCAAGAACGCGAACGCTCATAGTATCGACATCAACAACAATGAGGAACGAGTTATGTTGCGTGCATTTACTGTTCTTCTTGCAAACTTGAGATCACGAAATGAATACAAAAAGTTTCGTCCAATTTGTTACGCTGCAATGTTGAGTTTAAGTAGTTAAATGCGGGGAAGATCATCACATTTAAATGCACAACTTAAGCAGTTCCGAAAAGAAAGCCAGAAAAATTCAGGCTTACTGGCTTCCTTTTCGTAACTGCTTAAGTTGCGCATTTAACTGTGATGACTTTCTCTGCATTTATTTCTGCATTCCGCAGTTGTAATATATGAAAGTTTCAATGTTGAACGTACAAAATGAGATTGCTTGTGATGCGACAATTCCATCTTGCCCAACCGTTCTAATCTTGCTTGCGCACAATAAACAAGACCAATCATACCAAAACAGCTGTATCAGTTTTTGCTTGTTACACTTATTTTCACGTTTCTTACCGGACGTTAGGACCCGCGTTTGTGGAATCGACCAAAGAATCATCAAAACAGAATTGGAGGATATTTTAATTTGACTATTGCTTTTCGTAAAATTCATCGACGAATACACTCACCACGTACGGAATCCTTGGAAATCAGAACTGAAAGAACGTTCGTCAACACCAAACACAAAGTTCGACAAAGTTATGCTACCTAGCCGACATCGCCCTCTCTCTCGCTCATTACCGTGCTAGATACTTTCCAACACAGCCGTTAAAGATGTCTTTAATTATTCTACTTAAAAGCAAAAACTGGAGGCTATAATCACGTTTATTTCTTTCCTAATATTGACCTGGCTTATTAAACTCTTATCAAACGTTACGTTCCGAATGAAGTTATAAAGCAAGAGTGAAAATCATTGATGTTTGTCCGGATTGTGCGGATAGAAAGTGAGAAGCAAAATGGCGAGCCACACCCCATGATTCCGTGAAAGAAGATAAAGGACGCCAGCAAACGGAACGGCGAGAAACTGAACAGAGCAAATTTCCTTTGCATTTATATCCTAATCTAAACAAGAAAAAACAGATTGAACAATACTAAAATAACTTACTGACTGAAAAGCAAAGAACAAAGACGAGACCAAACAGGATCTTCATCTTGCAAGTTCTCTACAATTCTCCACTGCTACTGAGGGGACACTTCAAATGGACGCAAAATATCTCTGAACGCGTTTTATTAAAACACAGGCGATGCTATCTACTACCCTACTTTTAAGTGGGGTAGTAGAAGCGCCTGTCAGTCTGTCAAGTCTATAATACCCAATAGAAACTCAAGACACTCCTAAATTTGATTGACAATTGCCAATCATAGCCAGAATAAACCCAATCAACGAATGTCGCATTTGGGCACTCAAAAGGCCACCCGTGGTGCGACACGGTTTTTTGCGTTTTCCTAGAAACCGCCCCATCATTTACTTAGTACGGCACAGTGTAATTGGTCAACTATTTTTACCAAATATGTTTTTATTTCGTGCTTCCCGCGTGTCCTTAGTCTTATTGCAGACTCAGGTGTATGAAAAGGCTTGGGTTAATTAAGATACTGAAGAAAATGAAGCGGGGTGGCTTTTCTACCACGTTAGTCAAGGTTATGATGCAAAAGACACCCTGAAGGCATTACAGAAGTTGACAAGAATCTCACAGAATTGGAGAGCATTTTAATTCGACTCTTGCTTTTAGTTAAATTCATCCACGAATACTCTCACTACGTATAGAATCCTTGGAAATCAGAACTGAAAAAACGTTCGTCAACAAAAAACACAAAGTTACACAAAGTTACACTACCTAGCCGACATCGCCCTCTCTTTGGCTCGTTACCGTGTAGATACTTCCCAACACAGCCGTTAAAGATGTGTTCAATTATTCTACTCAAATGCAAAAAAACTGGAGGCTACAATTACGTTTATTTCTTTCCTAATATTACACTGGCTTATTAAACTCTTATCAAACGTTACGTTCCGAATGAAGTTATAAAGCAAGAGTGAAAATCATTGATGTTTGTCAGGATTGTGCGGATAGAAAGTGAGAAGCAAAATGGCGAGCCACACCCCATGATTCCGTGAAAGAAGATGAAGGACGCCAGCAAACGGAACGGCGGGAAACACAGAGCAAATTTCCTTTGCATTTATATCCTAATCTAAACAAGAAAAAACAGATTGAACAATACTAAAATAACTTACTGACTGAAACGCAAAGAACAAAGGCGAGACCAAACAGGATCTTCATGTTGCAAGTTCGGTACAATTCTCCACTGCTGCTGAGGGGACACTTCAAATGGACGCAAAATATCTCTGAACGCGTTCTATTAAAACACAGACGATGTTATCCACTACCCTACTTTTAAGTTGAGTAGTAGAAGTACCTGTCAGTCTGTCAATTCTAAGTCTTTAAAAACCAATAGAAACTCATGTCACTCTTAAACACGGTTTTTTGAGTTTTCCTAGAACCATCATTTACTTAGTACGGCACGTTGTAGTTCGTCTACTATTTTTACCAAATTTGTTTTTGTTTCGTGCTTTCCTCTTGTCCTCAGTCTTATTACAGCAGGAAGTGACACAAAGGTTAAATCTCGTTTCTAAATCGAAGAAAACGAATCTTCCAGGATTCTTTCAGCATAGTCAGATTCAGGTGAATGAAAAGGCGTGGGTCAGTTAAGATACTGAAGAAAATGAAGGGGGTGGCTTTTCTACCAAGTTAGTCAAGTTTATGATGTAAAACACAGCCTGAAGGCATTACAGAAGTTGACAAGATGGGTCACGTGACCGCAAATGATATCACTGAAACATCAGTATTTTTCTTTAGCAAGCGTAAACCAACTTAACACAACTTGACAAACAAAATAAACGCACAGGGATCTCTTTAAATTAACCCAGTTGTGACAGTTAACCCCAGGTGCGGCAACTTAAAGGGACTGAGTTATTGCTGGCTCGTTTATATGTTTGTATTGCAAATTACGCGTCCTTGTTTCCAATGAAACTTGCGAAATAACCTGTCAATGACAAAAACACAGCTTCCTGCTGAACAAATATGCTTCCCTAGCATTATACCTAACGGTTCACACAACAGAAATGACTGACTTTGAAAAGCTGTTATTAAAACCCACAATTACAATCACAATCTTCTTCAAGTTTGTCCGTCCGTGTTTCCTTTTGTATTTGCTGTGTTTTATGTACCTTTCAACTTTTGAGCAGTTAGTTTTTTTAAACTTAGAAGTATCACTCAGTTTGATGGCAGTTATAAACTGTTTCGTGACATAGCTCATTTAACAGCCCTTTAGTCTTCAGCTAACAACTATGAAGCATCAAAGTGCCAAACTGTTTGTCCGGTTGTCAATGCTTTCACCAAAAATGCAAAAACAAAGGAGTATTTTACTCTTCCCTTCTCTTCAAGTTTTTTTTCTAACAGTTCATACATTTCTCCTATTATCCTTTTTTACGTGAATGCGGTAAAAAGATGTTTCTACAGCAGGGATAGCTGCAACAAATGCGGAACTGGTACAAGGCTTCTATACGTTTTAAATCAGTCAAGAATACAAAGCTCATAGAGTCCATAGGGTGTTTTTTGTTCATGCTTTTTCTCGAAATCCCCGAATCTTGCAATAAAAAAACGCATTGGGAGTGTTATTTCGGTCGCGGAAAAAGAAGAAGGAAAACAAGCGGACCGGCTTGAAAACAAAGGAAAGCGGTTTTAGGCCATACAACAAATAACCAATCACGATAAAATAGATTCACGCGCAATTGCTGTCATTTGCCCCTTTAAATCAGCTTCGATCTTGTTCAAGTGTTTCTGTTGCAATGGAGGAAGATTATATTATTTTTTTCTCAGGAGATGGAGAAGGAAGAGTGGAAAGACGAGCGAAAAAAACGCAGGTGACAGCTGAGAGACTGGCACAAATATTTCGAGTAGGTCATACCGCAGATTACTGTAGTTGAGCTTATGTTTCTCAAGTGTTTTGTTTTCGTGGGGAATACATGTGACAACTATGGAAGAACTTGAAAGGCTGATGATGCCGGAACTCTAACGTCAACTATTTTGATTACTTTCCAGTTTCATGTGACGGGGTGGGGTCCGTGAGTATGCATCAGCTCAATTACTATAATCTGCAGTATGACTTACTCGAAATATTTGTGCCAAGCTCTCCGCTGTAACCTGCGTTTTTTAGCTCGTCTTTCTACTCTTCGTTCTCCTTCTCCTGAGAAAAAAATATAATCTTCCGCTATTGCAGCAAGATCGAAACTGATTTAAAGAAGCAAATGACAGCAACTGCGCGGGAATCTATTGTTGGTTTTCACATGGCGTCACTGAAATTTAAACTATAAAACTATCGATCCTACTGAGATTTTACTTTCATGATGTATTAGGGCAGCTGAAAACTAATTTTCATACAACTTTTCGCTTTTGTACCAAAACCCGGTAACAGATTTTTTTTTGGTTCCGTCCGCCATGTTGGTGCCCATCCAAGTGGGCACCAGCATGGCATCTCCATACAAACCTTTATAAATTTGGGTAAACATTTCTTCGGATATCTCGTATACGAATACTCCTCTGGCCTGAATCTTGGCGAGGGTTTTTGTATATTTACCTCGTTTCATTTCCTAGATTCCGGACTTTAACTATTGAACGGTTTTGATTTTTATTTTGATATATTTTGAATGGCCTGACACTGAAAACCAGCAATCGTATCGTGATTTGCTGTTTTTCTTTACTTCCAGGTTAGTTTCACGTCCGTTCTGAGTACATTTTGAAACACCGAACTCCACTGATCCACTAGCTGGCGACCTGTTCCGTGAGTGCCGTGACGTAACGTACTTTTGAAGAGAGTCGGTAGTAACGCAACCAGGGCGGATAAAGGTTGGGGCTGCGTTACTACCGACTCTCTTCAAAAGTACGTTACGTCATGGCACTCATGGAACAGGTCGTCACGCAGAGTCGCCAGCTAGTGGATCAGTGGAGTTCGGTGTTTCAAAATGGCTAAAATTGACCCAGTTTAACTTTTTTTCTTCACTGCTTGATTATAAAAACAACTACGAAATGAGAAAACCTACAAGAAGTACGAAGAAGTAGTATTTAGGCTTCAAATATCTACTTCTGTGCGTTTCAAAGTTGGCCTACCATGAAATTTCCCGAACTTCGATGTCGTCTTACGGATATTTCCTTCAAAAAGCCAAGTCAATTCCCAGCTTTGTTATAGATGAATGTCTAAGTGTGTGATTTAACTAGGATTAAGAGAATTTGGAGTTATACCACATATCAAATTGTGCCGTCGAAAATGAGTGTTATCGTGAAAACCTACTCCTCATTTTAAAAATTATTTCATTTCAACGAGTTTCGCTATTTCCCTTAGTGTATCTTCGGGTGAAAGAAAAAGAGTTATTATGTTGATGGGAAGTGTCCAAATTTCTCCATGCGGCGTTGTTCGCAAACGTGAGGAAGGTTATGTTAGCAAATTTCAGGTTTAAAATTAGGCCACTTAAAGACTCCGACAATTCGTGTATATTAGGGTCATTCATTTTTTCTGAATGTTAAAAAATGAAAAATGAAAATCTGGGTTCAATTTTCATTTATTTAAAATCTAAAAATGCTTTTAATTTAATTTTTTTTTTTTTCAATTTTCATATTTCTCTAAACATAGAAAAATGAACATCTATGTTTAATTTTTTCTATTGTTTTTTTTTTAAACTAAAATTCAAATAATAAAAAGCTATGTTCGATTTTCATTTTTTTCGGAACATACAAAAATGAAAGATCTGTGGTCAATTTTCATTTTTTTCTGCACTCAAAACGGAAATGAAACTAACACGGAAGTAAAGAAAAACAGCCAATCACAATACGATTGCTGGTTTTCAGTGTCACGCCATTCAGAACATATCAAAATAAAAATCAAAACCGTTCAATGGTTGAAGTCCGGAATCTGGGAAATGAAGCGAGGTAAATATACAAAGACCGAGTTTTGGTACCAAAGCGAAAAGTTGTATGAAAATTAGTTTTCAGCTGTTCTAATACATCATGAAATTAAGATCCCAGTAGGATCGATAGTTTTTGTAGTTTAAATTTTAGTGACGTCATGTGAAAACCAACAATAGATTCCCACCCAATTGATGTCATTTGCTTCTTTAAGTCAGTTTCGATCTTGCTGCAATGGAGAAAGATTATATTTTTTTCTCAGGAGAAGGAGAACGAAGAGTAGAAAGACGAGCTAAAAAACGCAGGTTACAGCGAAGAGCTTGGCACAAATATTTCGGGTAAGTCGTACCGCAGATTATTGTAATTGAGCTGATGCATACCCACGGACCCCACCCCGTCACATGAAACTGGAAAGTAACCAAAATAGTTGACGTTAGAGCTCCGACATAATCAGCCTTTCAAGTTCTTCCATAGTTGTCAGATGCATTCCCCACGAAAACACTTGGCAAACATCAGCTCAATTACAATAATCTGCAGTATGACCTACTCGAAAAATTTGTGCCAGT
This sequence comes from Porites australiensis, assembly GCA_022179025.1. Lineage (NCBI taxonomy): Eukaryota > Metazoa > Cnidaria > Anthozoa > Scleractinia > Poritidae > Porites > Porites australiensis. The sequence goes on along the minus strand of BOPM01000691.1, from coordinate 131,694 downwards.
CTCTCAGCTGTCACCTGCGTTTTTTTCGCTCGTCTTTCTACTCTTCCTTCTCCTTCTCCTGAGAAAAAAATAATATAATCTTCCTCCATTGCAGCAGAAAAACTTGAACAAGATCGAAGCTGATTTAAAGAACCAAATGACAGCAATTGCGCTGGAATCTATATCGTGATTATGGGTTGTTTGTTGTATGGCCTAAAACTGCTTTCCTTCGATTTTAAGCCTATCCGTTTGTTTTCCTTTTCTTTCGCGACTAAAATAACACTTCAATGCGTTTTTTTATAGCAAGATTCGGACATGTCGGGAAACAACAGGCAAAAAAAACACTCTATGGACTCTATGAGCTTTGTATTCTTGACTGATTTGGAACGTATCCAAGCCTCGTACCAGTTCCGCATTTCTTGTAGCTATCCCCGAAGTAGAAACATCTTTTTACTGCATTCACGTAAAAAAGGATGATAGAAGAAATGTCAACAAATAATATGAACTGTTAGAAAAAAACTTGAAGAGAAGGGAAGAGTAAAATACTCCTTTGTTTTCGCATTTTTGGTGAAAGCATTGACAACCGGACAAACAGTTTGACAGTTTGCATTACAAACAAATGAACGAGCCAGCCATAACACAGTCCCTGGCTGCTGCACCTGGGGTTAACTGTCACAACTGGGTTAATTTATACAGATCCCTGCGCGTTTATTTTGCATGTCAAGTTGTGTTAAGTTGGTGTACGCTTGCTAAAGAAAATTACTGATATTTCAGTGATATCATTTGCGGTCGCTTGACCCATCTTGTCAACTTCTGTAATGCCCTCAGGCTGTGTTTTACATCATAAACTTGACTAACTTGGTAGAAAAGCCACACCCCTTCATTTTCTTCAGTATCTTAACTGACCCACGCCTTTTCATACACCTGAATCTGACTATGCTGAAAGAATCCTGAAAGATTCGTTTTCTTCGATTTAGAAACGAGATTTAACCTTTGTGTCACTTCCTGCTGTAATAAGACTGAGGACAAGAGGAAAGCACGAAACAAAAACAAATTTGGTAAAAATAGTAGACGAACTACAATGTGCCGTACTAAGTAAATGATGGTTCTAGGAAAAGGCAAAAAACCGTGTTTAATAGTGACATGAGTCTCTATTGGTTTTTAAAGACTTAGAATTGACAGACTGACAGGCACTTCTACTACTCAACTTAAAAGTAGGGCAGTGGATAACATCGTCTGTGTTTTAATAGAACGCGTTCAGAGATATTTTGCGTCCACTTGAAGTGTCCCCTCGGCAGCAGTGGAGAATTGTACAGAACTTGCAACATGAAGATCCTGTTTGGGCTCGCCTTTATTCTTTGCTTTTCAGTCAGTAAGTTATTTTAGTATTGTTCAATCTGTTTTTCTTGTTTAGATTAGGATATAAATGCAAAGGAAATTTGCTCTGTAGTTTCCCGCCCGTTCCCTTCGCTGGCGTCCTTTATCTTCTTTCACGGAATCATGGGGTGTGGCTCGCCATTTTGCTTCTCACTTTCTATCCGCACAATCCGGACAAACATCAACGATTTTCACTCTTGCTTTATAACTTCATTCGGAACTTAACGTTTGATAAGAGTTTAATAAGCCAGTGTAATATTAGGAAAGAAATAAACGTGATTGTCGCCTCCAGTTTTTTGCATTTAAGTATAATAATTGAACACATCTTTAACGGCTGTGTTGGGAAGTATCTAGCACGGTAACGAGCCAAAGAGAGGGCGATGTCGGCTAGGTAGTGTAACTTTGTCGAACTTTGTGTTTGGTGTTGACGAACGTTCTTTCAGTTCTGATTTCCAAGGATTCTATACGTAGTGAGAGTATTCGTGGATGAATTTAACTAAAAGCAAGAGTCGAATTAAAATGCTCTCCAATTCTGTGAGATTCTTGTCAACTTCTGTAATGCCTTCAGGGTGTCTTTTGCATCATAACCTTGACTAACCTGGTAGAAAAGCCACCCTGCTTCATTTTCTCCAGTATCTTAATTAACCCAAGCCTTTTCATACACCTGAGTCTGACTATCCTGAGAGAATACTGAAAGATTCGTTTTCGTTTTCTTCGATTTAGAAACGAGATTTAACCTGTGTGTGACTTCCTGCTGCAATAAGACTAAGGACACGAGAGAAGCACGAAATAAAAACATATTTGGTAAAAATAGTTGACCAATAACACTGTGCCGTACTAAGTAAATGATGGGGCGGTTTCTAGGAAAACGCAAAAAACCGTGTCGCATCACGGGTGGCCTTTTGAGTGCCCAAACGCAACATTCGTTGATTGGGTTTATTCTGGCTATGATTGGCAATTGTCAATCAAATTTAGGACTGTCTTGAGTTTCTATTGGATATTATAGGCTTGACAGACTGACATGCGCTTCTACTACCCAACTTAAAAGTAGGGTAATAGATAGCATCGCCTGTGTTTTAATAAAACGCGTTCAGAGATATTCTTTGTCCACTTAAAGTGTCCCCTCAGCAGCAGTGGAGAATTGTACAGAACTTGCAAAATGAAGATCCTGTTTGGTCTCGCCTTTGTTCTTTGCTTTTCAGTCTGTAAGTTATTTTAGTACTGTTCAATCTGTTTTTTCTTGTTTAGATTAGGATATAAATGCAAAGGAAATTTGCTCTGTACGTAGTTTCCGCCGTTCCCTTTGCTGGCGTCCTTTATCTTCTTTCACGGAATCATGGGGTGTGGCTCGCCATTTTGCTTCTCACTTTCTATCCGCACAATCCGGACAAACATCAATGATTTTCACTCTTGCTTTATAACTTCATTCGGAACTTAACGTTTGATAAGAGTTTAATAAGCCAGTGTAATATTAGGAAAGAAATAAACGTGATTGTAGCCTCCAGTTTTTTGCATTTAAGTAGAATAATTGAACACATCTTTAACGGCTGTGTTGGAAAGTATCTAGCACGGTAATGAGCGAGAGAGAGGGCGATGTCGGCTAGGTAGCATAACTTTGTCGAACTTTGTGTTTTTTGTTGACGAACGTTCTTTCAGTTCTGATTTCCAAGGATTCTATACGTGGTGAGAGTATTCGTGGATGAATTTAACGAAAAGCAAGAGTCGAATTAAAATGCTCTCCAATTCTGTGAGATTCTTTAGTCGATTCCACAAACACGGGTCCTAACGTCCGGTAAGAAATGTGAAAATAAGTGTAACAAGCAAAAACTGATACAGCTGTTTTGGTATGATTGGTCTTGTTTATTGTGCGCAAGCAAGATTAGAACGGTTGTGCAAGATGGAAGTGTCGCATCACAAACAATCTCATTTTGCACACTCAACATTGAAGCTTTCATATATTACAACTGCGGAATGCAGAAATAAATGCAGAGAAAGTCATCACAGTTAAATGCGCAACTTAAGCAGCTACGAAAAGGAAGCTAGTAAGCCTGAATTTTTCTAGCTTTCTTTTCGGAACTGCTTAAGTTGTGCGTTTGAATGTGATGATCTTCCCTGCATTTAACTATTTAAACTCAACATTGCAGCGTAACAAATTGGACGAAACTTTTTGTATTCATTTCGTGATCTCAAGTTTGCAGAGGAACAGTAAATGCACGCAGCATAACTCGTTCCTCATTGTTGTTGATGTCGAATACTATGAGCGTTCGCGTTCTTGGTGTATATCATACACTGTAAAGCAGCTTTTCTCTACATACAATCGGTGAGTGTTGTTTCTAGTATTCATTTCCGGTATCTATATATTAAAAAAGGTAAGTCAGTATTGAAGTATTATTGAATTATTGCACGGACTTGATGTCTCTCTGAAAGTATTCGGAAACCGAAAAAAGGATGCGCATTCCAAGAAAGCACGCGGTCAGTTCCTGTTATTTTAGTGCTCTGAATCACCTGAGCGCCGTCCTTACGTATTAATGTAAAAAGCGGTTTATTTGACTATCGGTATAATACGATAGCCTGTCACTCTGTTACAGAAGGATACAAGAGAACAGGAAATGGCTGATGCACGTGAGGAGAGAAGATGATAGAACACCTTACACATGTGTGCTTTTCAGTTCTAATGCTCTGTGATAGGTTGAGTTTGATTTCACATTTCCCAACACTCGAACGTACGATTAAACCTTTGTCAGAGGAACTGATTGAACGCGTCATACAGATATATATAGCTCATATTTGGGGTTCAAAGAGGGGTGAAGTAACGAAAACAATATCGTTTGTACAGGCGTTTTCTTCCCTCAGCCCTTGAATGACCTCTTAAATCTGCTTCAGATTTTCGAGCGCCTTTGCTTCCCAACATCAGCCTTTCACTTCAAATTTTAAGTTTCGGTTTGTTAAAACTTTCATTTATTTAAAAGCAAGTGTGGTAGTTTTTAGAGAAATTTAGATCTTGCCGTTCTGCTTTTTTCGTTGGAGGTTTTCTTTTAAAATTTCTGTTGACCTTCATCATAATGGTCAAAATAGTTTTTAATCCAGTCTCAAGAAGATGACTGACTACTATAACTTCCCAGACTTAAATTGTAGTTTACTGAATGAATGTAAAATTAAGGAATTTGTAGATCTTATGCAAAAGAAATATATCTCGTACTGGAATCATACCCTTCAACATTCACAAAAACTTAACTTTTATCACAAAATCAAAACGAATTATAGCCCCCCTGCCTACCTAGATCTAACAAGAAAGAACCCTCCTAGGAAAACATTGGTGAAACTGAGAATAAGCAGTCACAAACCTAGGATTAAAACAGGTAGATACGACAATATA
>BOPM01000691.1:59723-126952 GCA_022179025.1 Porites australiensis | reverse complement strand
AACTGAGAATAAGCAGTCACAAACCTAGGATTAAAACAGGTAGATACGACAATATATCACGTGATGAAACGCTATTGTGACAGAATTGAAGATGAAACTCACTTTTTATTAGATTGTCCAAGTTTTTCTTCCACAAGAGAGATGTTCTTCTCTAAACTAGAGCCTACAATACCGTTTCTACGACTACAATCACGTGAGACCTTATTATCAAACCTATTGAATTCTACTGACTATTTCAAATTTCATTTATATCATATTGCTGTGAACTGAGAGACAAACTTGTCTCTGAAATAATTAATCTAATTAATCCTACTGATGGCTGAAAATATGTAATGATTAATATTTATAGAGGACATTACATTGCCCCGAGGAGATACAAACTCGAGTGTGTTGAAAATATATTTCAAAGGTAAAAGCAACGGTGATCTTTTCTCATGTGAAGATAACATGTTATTTTCAAGTGTGAAAATATCATGTTTTCGCGCGAAAGCTCACCAGGTATTTCATTGGTGTTTATATAGTAATTAAAGTTATTTTGAATATTTAATTTAAAAAGAAATCAATAATTCAATTCAAGTAGCTTTTGCAATACTGTAAGGCACGGTTCAGACGCTGATCTTTTCATGAGCCGAAGCTAATACATTAAATTAAGTACGTGAAAAGCGTCTGAATCAATTAGGAACGCCCGTTTCAATTTGGAACGGCTCAGCCGTTCTTTTTGCCTAGCCCGGCCCGGAATTTCGCCTTTGGAGCGACTTTGGAATGGCTTTGATTCAGACGCCGAACTTTTCATGTAACGAACCTAATGCATAAATTATTATAACGTATTTTGCAAGCAGTTGACTGAAATGAACATTTTTCGCCTTTTGAACTTAGCTGAGCTGCAATTAAGATCGGCGTCTGAATCAATTCAGCCAGTCTAAATAATTTGGGTCCGCCGTAATTCCAATTAGGTTCGGCTTATGAAAAGTTCGGCGTCTGAACCGGGCCTAATACTTTGTTATAGTCATGCAAATAAAGCTTATTGTTGTTGTTGTTGCTTAAGGTGTTTCGATACAGTTTTTCAGAAGCTATACCGATATTTTTCAATCGCCTTAAAAGTAGATTTTTCCTTGTCCGATCGCTACAAAATTTTCACCAGTAAATGGATATGGATTGAAATTTGTGAAAATTTAGTTTTCAGTAAAATCGATATTACTATGACAACAATAAACAAAGAACTTTGAAATTGATAAAAGACGAATTTTGTATGATCTAGACCAGCTACTGAAAATCCAACACTAGGAACTTAAATTTCACTATACATACCTCCATGGCTAGTACATTTTAGTTTGAATTTATCGCATCTTTTGAATGTAAAACACTGACGATACTCACACTGAAATGTACTAGTCATGGATATATGTATTGCCCGCATTAATTTGGAAAAATTAGCATAACGTCAAAACAGTGAATGTTGTAGCGCGGATTTTTGACCAGTTCGTAGGATAGGTTTGTCTTAAAATTTCAAGGTGTTGCAGTGAATAGATCTTAATGAAAGTTTCAGACATTATTATATACATTATTAAGACTATGTGAAGAGATTTTTAAAAAAATTCGTTTGAGTCGTTTCAGAGATATGGAAAAAGCGCTAAAAGTCCAAATTTTGAAAGAAGCTGCACTTAGACAGGTGGTGAGAAAACGGGTTCGTTTTTAAGATCGCAAGAACGAAAATACACCAAAATTTCCTTGCAAAAAATATGATATTAAGCATCATTCTGACGTTACTTAAGAGTAATCTGAGTCATTTATAACGTTTTTATTAAATAATCTATCACGGCTATTGAAAATTTAAGGTTTGAAATATATTTTCGTTTTAGTCGAATTCAAACATACAGAATTTTTTACTTCTTACTAAACACCAAACTTTAAGTTCCTATTATTGGTTTTTCAGTAGCTGGTCTAGATCGTGCAAAATTAGGCGTTTATCAGTTTCAAAGTTTTTTGTTTATTCTTGTCATGGTAATATCAATTTTAATAAAACTTACATGTTGACAGATGTCAATCTATAGTCAATCATTGGAGAAAATTTTATAGTAATCAGACAAGGATTAGATCTCTTTTAAAGCGATTGAGAAACATCTGTACGGCCTCTGAAAAACTATATCGAAACACCTTAAATGTTGCCACTTTCCTTTAGCAACGCAGACCAAACTGAATTGTGTCAGTCCTCTAAAAGTTTGTCCAACATTTCGCGCGTTTTTCCGTGAGAAATGCTTGTCTGAAGAAATGAGGTGATGGGCAAAGGTTCAATATCCATTTAATACCAAATGGTTTCAGCGTCGAAAAACAAAAATATTGAATTGTTACTATGGGATAGTTGGGCGTGTCGGTCTTCGAGATTCAGGCTATTAAGTCTATTTTTATATTTGTTTCTTTTTTCCAGGTTATGCCCTGAAATGCTACCAATGTTTCTCTGTTAAGAGCTGGGATGACTGCCAAGACAGTAAAATACCGGTAATCTGTCCGGACGGTTGGGACCGTTGTGCTAAACAGGATGTAAAAGGTGAGATCATCTCAGGCGAGCCGAACTCTGAACTCTTTGCCAAAGGATGTGCCAAGTCATCTGCATGCAGCGCGAAGAACTGCACACAGGACAACCCCTCGGTGAACATCACCAAATGCGAACTCGACTGCTGTAAAGGAGACCTGTGCAATGGAGCCGAAGCACCAATGCTCAGCGCCATCATGCTGTTGTCAAGCGCTATTGTAGCTTTTGCTCGATAAACTTGAATTCAAGGAACTGAAATATAGCCTACCGTAGTGAAAGAAGCAACAGCTCTAAATAGACATAGATTTTTTTAAAAAATGAAGGGTTTTAACGGATGTTGTTAAATTTGAATCACATTTGAGAGTTGATCTTCAGCTTAGTTCTACTTTGTTTTAGTTTTCCTAATGCAGTGAAATAAAAAAAAAGATGCTGTTTCCTCTAATTTCCCACTAATACCGAATTTTAGTGTAAGGGATGCGTAAAGTGGGGTGAATCCGATACTGAGTAAGAAATTCACAGTTCATCAGGCATTTACAACATGATAACATTATCTCAATATATCAGGCTTTTGATGGCACTGATTATAACAATCACTTCTCTCGAGTGAAATGGCGGTTGGCAAAAATATTCTTTTAACATCTCTCTTCTATTTCGAGCTTTCAGCAAACCTAAGGAAAACACTGATTCGAGTAATGCCTTCTAACAGGGCTAGTGGTCTTAAAGGAATATTAAGGCCCATACAACTAACCTAACAATTTTGACAGGAAGTTTTCCGGGTGCATAAAAGCCATATCACCTAGAGAAGGGAACAGGTCCAATTTAAAAGGGTGTTACTAGAAAGAGTAAGGGATTAACTAGGAAACTAACAAGGATTGCAATTATGCCAAACATTAGTGCTTTACTCCAAAGAATTCCTGATGCCAAGAATTATTCAACATAATTTAGTTGCGTGCCAGTTTTTTTTCGTCCAAAAACGCAAAAGTTAGCTTGTCTTCTCCTCCGTTGGCGTTCGATCCTTTTGCTCTGGCTATTATTGTTCCTTTCCTCTTCCTTTGCTACTGAGAGGCCGTCCACACGTATCTAGGCTCCATTGCCACCGCTCTCTACCGTCCGAGCGCGGGCTCATTTCCCGAAGAGCGGCTGGTAATCGAGCTAACACATGGTATGACGTCAGATCGTGACAAAATCGATACTCACTTTTCATGGCCCCGCAAACACTTCTTCGCTTCAACAATTGTTCTTCAAGTTATTGTTTGTTGTCGCCGTGTCGTAGGTTCCATCTCTTCGAATCGTCATGTCCCTCGTTGGTTTCATCGTACTGTTTTCTTCGGGGCACCCCTGGCCTTTCTTCATGTCGTGAAATTGTTTTTCGTTATAACCTTTTCCTCGAGGCGTCGCAATGGGCTTGTTTCGTCGTTACGTCATTTTCATGTCCTTACTTCTTTGGTTCTTCTTTTCGTCGACCGAGCTGCATACACGACAGCAATAAGCTAAGTCAGCTTTTCCCGCCTTAGTTGCACGAGGCTTACACAGGCCAAAACAATATGGCAAAAATTGCCAAAATTGAGAATAAAAGTGAAGAACAGCAGCCATCTACTCCCAAAGGCGGATTTAGGGGCCGGCCGAGGGGACCGCGGTCACCCCTTTTTCTTTGAAATTTTGTATTATTTTTATGAAATGCTCTGAAACATAAAAAGTATCTATATAGCTGGCAAGTATCCCGGCCATCCCTTTCTGGATTTTCTGGATCCGCCCCTCCATCCCCTTTTGCATCCACACGATCCTTTGCTAACGCTCTCGAAAAAGACCTGAAGCAAGTTAATATTCGAGTTATATTCATTATTAATAGATTGTAGGTTTTCTGGAAAGATCGAGCGTTAGTTTTTTAGTGCTTGCTTTCTGATTACTTGTAAATATGAATAGATTGTTCACTCTAAAAGGCGGGCATTTCCTTCCATCTCTGGAGAAGGCAACAGATTACAAGCTCCTTTAAAGAAAGGGAAACGAATTACCGATAGAAGGCTGTTTTTATAAACCAGCAAAAAGAATCATGAACGCGTGACTTCTGCTTATTCTCGGACGCAGAACTACTGACAAGATCCTCTCAGAGGAAAAATTAGCAGTGTTCAAAAAAGCAAAGCTCGGCAAGAAAAAAAAAGGGTTTCCCCGAAACAAGAATGAAAAGTTTTAGCATTGTAAAGATGTTCTTTAAATAAAAGTGTTCAGATATGATTTGCTCTGTTTACACTTAACTGTTGATAAATGCGATGACTATTTCTCTGTTAAAATAATTAATGCTTTCTTGAATATCATTGTCCACTTAAATGCATTTTAAAAATTTTAACTTTCTTTGGCAGTGGCATTTGCTTCCTCAGAGTTTTGTGGCCTTCTTAGAATTCATTCACCACAAATCTACTATATCTAGTGAAACACTACGATGTGAAAATGTGATGATCATTTTCGAATTTAGTTAATTTTCCAATGAACTTACCTTTTTTCTACGCTTTAATACATACTTTAATACGTGTGTCAAAACTGGCATTCATTTCAATGAAAGCGTTTCCTTTTTGCGGATAATTTGTGTACAGTCCAGTTTTTATGTACTAAATTAAATACTCGGAGGGGGGGGGGGGGGGTACTTCGTATAATGGCCTATGTATATGGGGAGTCACCGCCCGAAACGGGTTACTTTTTCATGCTTCAGGTATATGACGGAGTAGGTAGTTTATTAAATGAAGTATATGAAAGGGTAGGGAAATCTGTCATTTCGGTCTGTAAAAAGGCCCAAAAGGACTAACAGCTGCATTTTATGGCTGTGAAAATGTCGAGAAAACATTCTGGTCTTGTGATTTATTCGTATTTAAAAGATAACGCGATTACAGCAGTTAAAAGAAATGCAGAGTTTCGAAAAGTTCTAAACTAAATATGTAGCAAAGTCGACGAAAGGAAAAACGGACGACACGAAGACATGAAAACGACGCAACCTCGTAGCAACCGTCGAAAGGGATTGACTACACGGCTGAAGGGCCAGCGGAGCCCCGAAGAAGACAATACCATCACACGAACGAAGGACACGAAGACTCGAAGACATGGAACCGACGCTACGAAGATAATTGACAATAACCAGATAACTCGAAGAAACAACTTTCGAAGTGAAGAAGTGTTTCCAAGGCCATGAAATGTGGCTATCGATTATGTCCCCGATGTGACGCCATACCCACGTATCCGGATATTTTTTAATCCGCGACTTTTTTTTTTTGCGGATACGGTTTCTGTCCACACGTATCCGGTGAATCCGTCCGGCATACGAATCCGCAACTCTCCAGAGTGGAGATTTTTGAATACGCTCTGAATGCGAAAATTTGTGGAGGCTAGATCCAGAATTTTTTCATCCGGTGATGTAGAATAATCGAGCCCAGTTCTTTATCGTGAAAGGCAGAGCAAGATTCAATTTTTTCCCAGAGGAGTCCAGTGAATCGGTTTGAATACGTGTACCTGTGGACGTGGAATTTTTTTTAATCCGGATCAAGAATGTTGTGGATTAAAAACTATCAGGATACGTGTTAAAGGGTAGCCTCCCCGCAGACGTCCTTTGGGGTTCGTTCGTCACGCATTCAGGGCTGAATGTGATGTTTGGCCGTAATTATCGGGCGCAAAAAACCTGCCTTTTGGCTCTTTTCCACCTCAAAAGTTGTTAATTTTGCTGGGCTCGTTTTCAAAAAATCCGATTGGATAAAATATCCCACAACCATAAAAGAAATGTAGCTTGATGGTTATGATAACTTTCATGTTTTGTTGTTGTTATTGTTGATGTTATATTTTTCGCTAAAACGTTTACGCCATTTTAGGAATGAGTTTGCTGGCGTATGTAGAAGTGTCATTACCGTTCTGAATATATATGTTGCCAGCTTAATGCAATAATTTAATCTGCTTTCAGAACAGTAATAGCTCCGTGCTATTACTGTCCTGAAAGCATATTAAATTACTGCATTAATTAAGCTGGCAACACTATATTTAGAGAGAGTCTGTTATGAGCTGTTGATTACTTTTCAACTCGGATAAAAAAGGAACTCTAATGGAAAAGAATATAACTTACATTAAGTTAAGTCTTGATGATAAATTGTTAGTTTTCCCTCCATATATGATATTCAGGCACTGCTTTGAAAGCTTGTTTAGTAATTGAGAAGCACGATTTGATGGACGAACTATTGTTTGATGCTGCAAGGTAGGTCACTAAGCAATACAATGTTACCACGGGCCCTTAATCGTTATTGATATTGAAATACACATTTTAGACCTAGACGGGTCTAGATATGGATGTCAAACAAGACTAATAACCTATAATTGTTATACCCTTTCAATACGTAAAGGTAACAAAACAAGATTGATTTGGACTCGTTATGGGTACTGATAGACTGATTTGGCATACGGAAAATTTCTCAAAGTTCTTTGAATTTTACTTTATACAGTATCATGTGGCCGAGATTTGAAATGCAGCCAAAATACAGTAAAAACTCAACTCTTATGAATGGCCAAATAATACTTGACAGTTAACCACCGTCATGAAACATCTTGTTCTTTAATTGACAGTTCTTGAAAGCTGCCGTATTTTTTGCGTGCTGTACTGGACAGGGTTGTTCAAAGCTAGGTTATGGTAACCCAAGGCTAGTGTGAAATTTGAATTCAAATATGAAACCTTAAAAAGAAAATTCAGTTTAATTCTTTTTGTTCACATTTTGGTAACTGGATGAAATAAAAAGAATAGAGAAAAATATCTGAGAAGATTCTTTAAAAGCTAAAGAAGCCTGGATTAAATTTAACCCCGGGTTAGCGCTAATCAGCCTTATAAAAACTGGGCCCTGGGAGACAACTTTTAAAAGTTCACTAAATGAAGCGGCTCGCGAAACAAAAAAATCGCGTTCATTTCAATACAGAACTCAGATTTGAAGTAATACATATTCCGTGATAGTTTTCTATCTATTCATTCATCGATGTTAATGCCTAATCATCCTTTTTTTGCTTACTGGCTTATGGCAAGTAACGCACGTGCTAAAGCTTAGTTTCTTGGCCTTATTATTCCAGGAGGCCTAGTCCTACAAAATGCATTGATCTAGAAGGCCTGGGAAGACGCCATACCGGGACTAGGTAAACGCCCTGCTTGGTTTTGATAGTTTTATAGGTTCAGAAAACATTCACAGCATTCACTGTTAATGTCGTTTAAACTGAATTCTCTACACTCTGCCAGCAGAACCTTTCTTTCCCTGCTTGATTTTGGGGTACTCGCTGCTATCACATTGCCCATATAATAGACCCTGTTTACCCCCAACCTTTTGCGTAATTTTGTGTGTTACAGTCGTTCCAAGGGAAAGCGAAAACAATGTTTATCGCGAGGTGCATTATGGGCAATGTAAAAATGGCAAATATTACAATCAACAATTCAACAATGTTACTTCGTTTTCTATTCAGTACTGCTAAGAACATGTCCTCTAAAGGGACTATATTTAACTACGAGTACGAAACGTCAAGAGCTTGTACTCGTTATCATCGTCGACCCTGGAATTCTCTTGTTAAAGGCGAACTGAAAACTCCAACCCTTGACTCGGTCACTGTGCTATATTTTTTTGAAGCCACCGTCCCGAATAGCTAAAGTCCTCATTAGTGGTTGGGAGTGTAAGGCAGCTCATAAAAGTATTTGATTTTTTTTTTCGTAATGCTATTTCCATACTTTCTCAAGCACCGGCAAATACAGAAAACTCATTCGGCTAAAATCCATTCAGTGCCACTTAATGGCATGTAATGGACAACATTAATTTCTTGATGTGGAAAGAACAAGAATAACATCGGATAGACGGATTGATTTCCCTATTTACCTCCCTCAAAAAGGCTGCGAAAAGCTCAGTCGAAGAACATTACCCGCTGTTGAACAGATCTCAATGCTGTAATTAAGGAATATTTACTGCGTTTTATAATGGACCATTTCCGACTTTATCAAAGGTAATACTAAGATGTTAAAATGTTGCTAATAGCAGTTTAAAAAAAAACAATCATAGGGTATACCGGAAAAAGCTTTTATTTACAAATTAATTAATTAATCAGTGGTTGATGAGAAGGACGGACACCCTTTACCTACTCGTTACAACTTCCGGGTTAACCGACTTAATTAAGCCCAAATGAGTTTTCTGAATAATGACCGCAAGTTCGCGATTCGCGAACTCCGAATACCAATAATAGCGGATATTGAAACCAGCCAGAACTCTGGTCAAAACCGGGGCGCGACTTTGAGGCGTTGCAATAAGTCTGTACCCATGCGTAAGGTTCTTGATATATTGGGAGGTTGGGGTCATTGTCTTGGTCTTTTTCAGTTGACCATTACCAGAAACATTAGGGAGTTTAAAGGAACAGTATCCCGTTACTGCGCATGCACCAAACTTTGATTTTTGGACAGGATGTCGCGAAATCAAAAGATGCGCGGAGAGTAAGAGAACCTTGAAAAATCCGTTTGCATCGCGCTTGACCGAGTTCAATACGACACTAAAACTTCTCAGGATTACAGATCAATTATATATTGTTCCTGTTAAGTTTCGATTTGGGCAAAATCTGGATTTTTTGGCGTTACTTTTATTGCCGTTGGCCGGAGGACCAAAAGATTGGAAGCACTTTGATGCCGATTGAAGGCTTATTTCTTGTGCTAGCTTCCATACAAGCTCGGATAATTGTGAAAGGAATACGCAGAAAAGAAACGGCAACAATAAAGACTGTAAGAAAGAAACCATTGAGACATTTATGTGACTGAGGAGATCTTGTGGAGAGGAGCTTCGTAAAGCAGAATGTTTTGCAACGACGCGTTAAAGTAAACTTTTTTAAATGAATCTCCGTAACGGCCGACAAAATCAAACAAACAGGCGCTACATGTTTAGAAAAACTAGCGCCATGAAATCATAATATAATTTTTGACTAACCTTTCTGATGATTCATAGCGTTGAGATTGCATTTTCATTTATGTCTTTCAAACGTTTGAGGCTAGAACGCGAGCAAATCAGCCAGATATTACTAGACTTGGAACAACTGACCTCTGACACGAGTTTCAAATTTTAAAGCGAGCGAAACGAGATTTTCGGATCGCGAGGCGACCCAGCTAGCGATAAAATCGCGATAAGTCCTCGAACCGCGAGCCAAATTTTTATATAAGACGAAAGACTTCTTTGAAAGTGTAAAATATTACTTGAGAATATAAACAACAAATCTCTGTCGGCGGTGCGGTCCGGAAGGAAATCTTGTCGAGTCAATATGACAGTTCTATTGTCTTTTGAAGAAAAAACAGATGACGCTCGCGCGTGCACATAATCGGGACACTGTCCCTTTCAGAACGACGTCGGCGACGGAAACGTCTCTTAAAAAGGCGAATTCACGCCGTCCCAATATTTATCGCTCTTATTCCACGTCGTTCAATTTGTCAAACGTCGATGAATTTCTCTGGAGTTTAATTCTAAAGCCGAGTATCCAAGTTTAAGAAAATCGTTGTCTTGTGTTCACGTCCTCAACAAAACGTGAAATTTAGTAGTTTCGCGTCGTAGATGTGCAAAGACGGCAAGGAATTGTACAAAAAACCGTGAAACTTTTGTTTTGCCAATCTAAAACTATTGTTTTTGTTTTTGTTTTGTTTTGTTTTGTTTTGTTTTTTGCCGTTCTCGTTGTATTGCCGTCGTCGCTGCTTACACTAGGGAACTTAACATCCGCTGCCGTCGCCGTCGTCGGATCTTAAGCTCCCTATTCGTCAATAATCTACAGTTAACAGACGGTACACTGTATTGCAATTAACGTTGATAAATACCTAAACACAGACAATCAATTATAGTATTCACTAAAATCAGTACACGACATTTGGGCACAGTTGTGGTTAATGTTAAAAGCTTTAGTGGAGAATCTACGCAAAATATTTAGCTTGCCTAGCGTGAAGTCTGTTGCCTTTTCTGTTACCCATGCCCTTGTACAGTTCGTTCAAACTGAGAAACAAAGTCTCCAGGGACAAGAGAAATGGAGAAACTTTAACGTCTAAAGGTGATGTTACAAGACACGATTCGCAACGACGATTTTTAGCGCAACACAGCGTTGCAATATTGTTGCGACATTGTTTCTAATGGTTACAACATTGTCCCAACATTGCAACTCTGTTGAGCTAAAAATAGTCGTTGCCAATCGTCCCTTGTAACATCACCTTAAACTTTTTATTCCTTTTGCAAGGGCTTAAAGGTGAAGTTACACGGGACGATTTGCAGGAACGATTTTTAGCGCAACACAGCGTTGCAATATTGTTGTGACATTGTTTCGAATGGTTACAACATTGTTCCAACATTGAAACGCTGTGTTGAGCTAAAAATAGTCGTTGCCAATCGTCCCTTGTAACATCACCTTAAGCTTTTTATTCCTTTTGCAAGGGCTTAAAGGTGATGTTACACGGGACGATTTGCAGGAACGATTTTTAGCGCAACACAGCGTTGCAATGCTGGAGCAATGTTGTAACCATTCGAAACAATGTCCCGACAATGTTGCGACGATGTTTTGCGAATCGTATCGTGCCACATCCCCTAAACACCAATTTTTTTCTTTTTTTTTAATGAAGTGCACATTGAAAAATGTTTATCTTTTGGAGTATTCGTTAGGGCTATCATAAGTAGAGTTAGAGGTCTTATTGAGTGCTTTCGCGGATGGTGTTCACATCAACAAAGAAAATGCCATCCTCGGTAACAAATGAACTGCATTAATACGTGGAAGACGAAATACTTCACATAAAATATTTACTGGATCCGAGAAGAAGCTCTTTGATACCACACTATTTCGTCACATAAGAAAACACCGCTGTAACGCGGACAGCTCGCCTATGCTCTTGCAATACGTTATTCTCCAAACGAAAGACAAAATATCGTCAATTCAACAGTTTTCCTACGTCAAATCGTCTTTTGTCTCTTTCAGAATTTCTTCTACCAAAACAAAACAACAGTATCATCTCCTACCAGCAATGTTGATTGTTGACGTAATTATGTTCAAAACAATATTCCCCAACACAATAAATTCATTTTTCTTGGGATAAAGTCTTACGGTAATAATCTAGGTGTGTTTCTATTCCAGAATAAGGTCAGTCATCAATCAAATGCACTCTTAATCACATCCTTGTTACATGTATAAATGGATGGGTGAAAGGGTTTTTTTCTGGGGCCGACAAATCACAGCTGTCTTATGAGCCCTCATAGGTCAGCTAAAACCTGCTCAAGAAGTCAAAAGCAAGTTCCATTTTATCTTAAAAGCTTTATTTCTAAATAAAGAAACTCATTATATGTCAATTGTTTATTTGAGAAGATTTGAAGTAACCGGATCACGTTTTAATATTCAAAAATACAATTAACGCCTCAGAAAAAGGTTGGATTGTGATTCAGTCTGAGATTTATTTTGAAAGGAATGTTCTTTAAAAACATTCTGCAAAAACATCGTGAATCTCGTAAAAATAATGGTGCAATTCAATTCACAGATATATTTATCCTTTGTTTCCGTTAACGTAGACTAATAAATTGGTATTTAGCACTTAAATTTAGAAACTGCACGGAAGCGAAATAGTTTTTATATTGGCAAGATCCCACTGCTAGAGCAAACAGATTTTCCGGCCCTTTTAAGACAAGGTAAAAAACGTCTCTTCTGGAGCTTACTAGCAAGGGTAGCTTTATAACTTAAATTTAGAGCAATAACTGTCCATCTCAGCTGTTATAGTTTGTTCCGGCTGTCAATGTTCTTGTGCGAACCGTATGTGAAGACGGAATCAGTTATTTGTGAAGAGTTTGTGATCAACCCAGTGAAGAAAGGTAGGATTTGTTAGAGAGGCTTTTGCTCCTTCGTAAATTTGAGAATTCAAGTCATATCGTGTCTAAGTTTTTTTCTTTCAGTTGTTTACCGTTTCACAAAATATAAAAAGTTTGCAGCTTTTTTTAAGGAGACTGACTCTTAAAATTGTTATAATGTTGACATACTTTTTACGCCGCTCCATCAACAATCCAAGTCTGAGAGATACACTGTTCAGTTTCAAATCTCACGTTTTTATGATCATAAGATAGCACCGTACAGCTTGATGAAATACTGCCAAAAATAACAGAAGCAGAGAGACATCACACTAAAAGGCAAAAAGGCACACGTGAGTTCGAGCAGAAGCCGTCGATCGTGACTTTCAGTTAAAATAAACCAATCATAGGGTATACCGGAAAAAGCTTTTATTTACAAATTAATTAATTAATCAGTGGTTGATGAGAAGGACGGACACCCTTTACCTACTCGTTACAACTTCCGGGTTAACCGACTTAATTAAGCCCAAATGAGTTTTCTGAATAATGACCGCAAGTTCGCGATTCGCGAACTCCGAATACCAATAATAGCGGATATTGAAACCAGCCAGAACTCTGGTCAAAACCGGGTCGCGACTTTGAGGCGTTGCAATGCGTCTGTACCCATGCGAATGGTCCTTGACATATTGCGGGGTTGGGGTCATTGTCTTGGTCTTTTTCAGTTGACTGTTGCCGGAAACATTGGGGAGTTTAAGAACGACGTCGACGACGGAAACGTCTCTAAAAAGGCGACTTCACGCCGTCTCAATATTTATCGCATTTATTCCACGTCGTTCAATTTGTCAAACGTTGATGAATTTCTCTGGAGTTGAATTCTAAATCCGAGTATCTAAGTTTAAGAAGATGAAACTTTGAGACAATACCCCTGAATAATAAGAGTCTCTCACTTGTAAAGACAAAATTTCTGACAAAATATTAGCGAATTGTAGTCCTAGTTTTACTACCTTACAATATATCAATAATCTTGAAACTAAGAGGTCAAATAAAAGGACGGTTTATCTCAACACTTGTAAATTTTTAGAAAATTTATCGAGCGGTTTAAAAATTATTCGCTAATTTGTTAAAGTAGACCGAAATGTTTACATTACAGCTAACAAGAGCGCCCCGATACGTACTAATCAAATCCTTCTTTCTAGCAATCCGCTGAAGGTATCTCCATGATCTTTCACCCACGTTTTTAAAAAGATTGAAACTACTACGAGGTGAAATTGCATGTCAAAAGCGCTTCGTTTAGTACAGATAACAGTCCAACATCAAGATTGTCAATTTTTTACCGTATTTCTAACCAGAAAAACTTCATCCCAGAATATCTCGATAACGCTCTTACAGTTTTCGCTTAAACTTCACGAACATCGAGGCAACTATCGTAGGTAAAAGCTCCAGTAAACGATTTTGGAGGAACAGTTCCCAGTGCCGAGAAATACTGCTGCAAGTAAAATAGGTAATGGCGTCATTTCGTTGCTATGACAACTCCGATCTCATTGTAACCCTGATCATAACAAATTTTCATCTTTATCTAATACAACTGTGGTGTTAATTTTTCCTAATCTTTGTTTATGGCGTCGTAGTTTACGCTCAAACTTGGGAGGTATTGACCCTGACAAACTGTATCGAGCCACCTTAAGCTTTTTATTCCTTTTGCAAGGACTTAAAGGTGATGTTACGATTTGCAGGAACGATTTTTAGCGCAACACAGCGTTGCAATGCTGGAGCAATGTTGTAACCATTCGAAACAATGTCCCGACAATGTTGCGACGATGTTTTGCGAATCGTATCGTGCCACATCCCCTAAACACCAATTTTTTTCTTTTTTTTTCTTTTTTTTTAATGAAGTGCACATTGAGAAATGTTTATCTTTTGGAGTATTCGTTAGAGTTATCATAGGTAGAGTTAGAGGTCTTATTGAGTGCTTTCGCGGATGGTGTTCACATCAACAAAGAAAATGCAGACATCCTCGGTAACAAATGAACGGCATTAATACGTGGAAGACGAGTTACTTCACATGTAATATTTACTGGATCCGAGAAGAAGCTCTTTGATACCACACTATCTCGTCACATAAGAAAACGAAAATGCTGCTCCTGACTTTTTCAGTCGTTATTATAAACACCGCTGTAACGCGGACAGCTTGCCTATGCTCTTGTAAAAGAAGAAAGACAAAATATCGTCAATTCAACAGTTTTCCTACGTCAAATCTTCTTTTGTCTCTTTCAGAATTTCTTCTACCAAAACAAAACAACAGTATCACCTCCTACCAGCAATGTTGATTGTTGACGTATTTATGTTCAAAACATTATTCCCCAACACAATAAATTCGTTTTTCTTGGGATAAAGTCTTACGGTAATAATCTAGGTGTATTTCTATTCCAGAATAAGGTCAATCATCAATCAAACGCACTCTTAATCACATCTTTGTTAAATGTATAAATGGATGGTTGAAAAGGCTTTTTCTGGGGCCGACAAATCACAGGTATCTTTTGAGTCCTCATAGGTCAGCTAAAACCTGCTAGAAGTCAAAGGCAAGTTCCATTTTATCTTAAAAGCTTTTTTTCTAAATAAAGAAACTCATTATATGTCAATTGTTTGTTTGAAAAGATTTAAAGTAACCGGACCACGTCTTAACATTCAAACATACAATTAGCGCCTCAGAAAAAGGTTGGATTGTGATTCAGTCTGAGATTTATTTTGAAAGGAAACAACCAAAACCTTTAAGTTTTTTTCTTGATGTTCTTTAAAACATTCTGCAAAAACATCGTGAATCTCGTAGAAATAATGGTGCAATTCAATTTACAGATATATTTATCTTTTATTTCCGTTAACGTAGACAAATAAATTGATATTTAGCTCTTTAATTGAAAAACTGCACGGAAGCGAAATAGTTTTTACATTGGCAACACCCCACTGCTAGAGCAAACAGATTTTCCGGCCCTTTCAAGATAAGGGGAAAAAACGTCTCTTCTGGAGCTTACTAGCAAGGGTAGTTTTATAACTTAAATCTAGAGCAATAACTGTCCATCTCAGCTGTTATAGCTTGTTCCGGCTATCAATTTCTTGTGCAAACATTGTGAAGTCGGAATCACTTATTTGTGAGGAGTTTGTGATCAACCCAGTGAAGAAAGGTAGGATTTGTAAGACAGGGTTTTGCTTCCTGGTAAATTTGAGAATTATCATACCATTTCTAAGTTTTTTTTTCAGTTGTTTACCGTTTCAAAAAATATTAAAAGTTTGCAGATTTTCTTAAGGAGACTGACTCTTAAAATTGTTATAATGTTGACATACTTTTTACACCGCTTCATGAACAATCCAAATCTGAGAGATACACCGTTCAGTTTCAAATCTCACGTTTTCGCGTGATGAAATACTGCCAAAAATAACGGAAGCAGTGAGACATCACACTAAAAGGCAACAAGGCACGTAGATCGTGACTTTCAGAACTTCAGTTAGTGATCCGATCTTCATTTCTAATTCTTTTCGTTTTCCATAAGATCACATTATATGGTGGCATTAGACATAAGAATACGGAAATTAGATATTAAAGCGAACTGTCGATATTTAGATTGATACATCTTCTTTCGACAACCGCAAAGTGAGAATATATTAACAAACAAACGGGTCGTCAATATTGAGGGGCATTAATGTTTATCATTTTACTTTAATATTGTCATGTAGGCTTTGTGTTGACCTTACCTTTAGACTAACTTGTCTGGCCTTGATCTTATCTAATCTTCTCTTATCTTACCTTATGTTATCTTATCTTAACTCAGTTTAATTTTCTTTTAACCTTCTTTTATTAGTCCATCCTAACTTACCTTATTTAATCTTATCTCATTTCATGTTAATTTATCTCATTTTATCTTTTTTCATCTCTTTTTATTTTGTCTTAACTAATCTTATCAATGTGTCTTATCTTTTCTTATATTATCCTATCTGCTCTCCTCTTTTGTTATTTTGGCTTATTTTAACTTATCTTGTATTACCTTGGCAAATATTATCTGTCTCATCTCTCTCCTCACATATGTTTCTTTTCACCGTGTTATAAAATCTCCAAAACCTTTTTTCTGTTAAGTATGTACGTCAAAACTGAGCATCTTAAAACTCAAGAGGGGTGCAGTTTGTAATGGATCCCTCGCGAGCAGATTTCGGAACTCGGAAGTGTTGTTTCAACGCCAGAATCATAAAGTATCGTGTGAACGGCGTATTTACTGATTTGCTTGATGATAAACTATATCACCAGAGTTTTCTATAAGGTTAGGTTGTTAAGTCTCAAAGATTGTGCCACCGTTTGCTCCGATTTGTAAACGGAAAGGCAAACAAGAAAGGCAACGCTTTTCCAGTTCTGACGTTTTTTTTATATTGTGACAGTCATCCAAAGTGAATCCACCTAATTTGTATCATTCCTGAAACACCGATCAGTGTAAGAGCGAAGTTATGATCTTCAGTATCAACCGAAAGGCTGGAATATTATACACTAAATTCAGAATGTTCTTAAAAATTCCGACGAATTCCGATTCGCGGTCGTTACTTTTCTGGCGGAAATAAATCTGCAATTCCCCGCAGGTTAGTTCGGACAGTAATATTCTCTTCAGGGAATTATACGTTTAATGTCACTACAATGTTACTTTGTACCTAATTTTCCCTTTTGGGTTTTTTAAATTGAATTTTTAAACTGATAAAAATTATGCACTAAACTAAATATATTTTTAAATAATGAAATTCCTTGTTACCGTTTGTTTTTCTTTTTTCGCTCGGCTGCGGAAATCACGCATAAAAAATTTATCGTGGCCGGTCAATGTTTCAATCAGAACACAAAAAACGTGCCGTGAAATCAATTAAATCATCTTCTTTTGCAAATTCTAAAGTATATTCCACGAGCTACCAGGCTGACAGTTTTCCCATTGAAGAAAGAAAAAAATGAAGTAAAAGAGAATGTATTATCTCTATATATAAAAGCTTACTTTAGGTTAATCAGCAATTTTTTTGTTGACATCTTTTTCAAAGTATTGTTTTTTGCTATTTTTAATGTATTTGTAGAACTTTGATGGGTTCCATATAGGCCAATCCTTATTTACATTTTTTGCTTCATTAGCATATGCTTATACTGAAAGAGCATAAGAAGTCCAGTCATCTCTGAAAAATTGAGCCCAATTTATAACAAACGTTTAAAAAAGAGAACGAAAGAGAACTATTTTCTGCTAACCTTCGTAGTCGCGTTCTTAATTTCGTTATAATAAGATAACAACCTTGCTTATTGCTGAGAACATCTTAGAGAAAGCAAACCAATACATGAGGTCATAAATTCTAGACATATTTATTCTCGGTTTCCGGTACCTAAGACAATCATTTGATATTTTCAATATAAACCTTTGATACAGGGAATCTTTGTCGAAAAAGATGGCTGCACTTTTAATTCACTTTATATTTTCTTTTTGACCGTCAACGCGTCAAGTAGTTCATTTGTGACCCGTAGGTTGAAAGACCATTAATCAGTTTTCCATTCAGTTTTTCATTCCGTTTTCTACATAACTCTACTTGGCTATAATCGTATTTCATTTTTGGCGAAAACCAACCAAAAAAGATCCTTACTCTATTATATTTTTGTAGTTTTTTGCTTCTTTCTTTTCTATTTCATTATTTTCTGTCACTGTTAGTCTCTTTTGACCCGCAGTGTCCGTGGGTAAATTTTTGGGAAAGCGATTTTCTTTTCCTTCGGAATCAAGCGATAAAAGCCGTGTATAGTTCTTTTGTGTTTTACTGCTGGCAGAACTGTTACGAATTTCTAAAACTAAGAAGGTCAGCTAAGATCCATATGTTGTGAACGTGAATCTCTTGCTTTTAAATTTGCTTGCATGGTGAAAAAGCTAATTGTGTCAGATGTGTCAGTTTTTGTACAATACCCCGGCGCATTTGAAAAAGACTTCATTCGGCAGGAAAATATTAAACACAGCACGTAGGCGATTTTTTAGCTAAATTTAAAGAGTTTCTTGTTTATACATACATTATGGTAGTTGCTTACGATCTCAGCACAATTTTTATCGCCTTTTCAGTTCGAACTGAGGATCGTGAGATGAACAAGTTTTTCTTACAGTTATTTATAAGACACTGTCAATAACACCTTGTTATACAGTACCTTTGATGTCATAATAAGATTGTCTATAATCCGTCATATATCTTTACCTTGCAGTCCAATATTAATGTATAATTGCCTTCAGGCCAGACATTTTCCGCTGATGTTTATTATTTTTTTTCATTTTTTATTGAAAGCCTGCCATACATTAACATTCAAGTTCACATCGCTTTAATTACTTACGTAAATACACAGTCGGCGAAAGAAATTGTAAATTATAGTCTTCTAATTTACTCACTAACACGCCTTTGAAAACTGTAGTCCACGTTTAACAGAGAGTGCAAGAGATATGACTGACTTGTTTTGCTATTAACTGAAAATCTTTGATAACAATCTACAAACAAACATTGAAACGGCTTTTATAGAAAGCCCTTTTCAAACAGAAAAAATTGACGAAAGACCGCGAGAGAGTTATCTTTTTCGAAACAATCAAATAATGCTATTTTTATTTGATTTTCAAATTAGTGCGAGATTGAAAATATATTTGTCCTCCGATAATGAAATTCTTTAAAATTAATGCTGTTTTACTGAGGAAGAGTGTTGAGCGACCGTATGGCAAAAAAATGAGTTCGTTATAATGGTGAACGGTAAGTTGTTTAAGGTCTTGTACTGTGCATTTCCAACTTAGTATAACTGGTGCCGGGAACATCGTACGTTTAATGGACCGGGCTCTTCGCTATTAAGGAGTTGTTTATTATCGTAATTCCACTACACAGTTAACCGTCGATGAGTCGAACCTTTCACGAGAATTCACGTCGAAAAGTCTGAGTTATCGGCGAGAGTTCGGGGTTACAGGGGGAACAAATTACAGGTAATTTAAACATAAATTTCTTGAACATACTAAATCAAGCGATGTGAAATCTTTTTTTATGAAGAAATAACCTAAAGAGAGCGAAAGTTTATGATAAACGCTTTCATAACTCGAAGAAGGTTGGTTATCGAGGCTGATATTCTAAAAAAATACTATGAATTAATGGAAATAGAATAACTTCTAGTTACTGGAGGTTCGAGCCAACTAAACGGGGGTATTGCCTGAGTTTTTTTTTTTTGCTGGTCTTGTATCTAAATATTTCGAGTAGGTGAAGCACTCCGTCTCGAAAAGTCTAAGAATGGATGTTTGAACCCTTTTCATCTTGTAACAGTAAGTTGCAGGATACCAGATTTGTCTTGTCAAAGTGTACATGGGAGATGTCGCATAGCTTTAATATACCTTGTACAGTTAAAAAGTGTTTATAATGCATTTTGATAAGCTTTTTATTCAAAACAGTATTTTCATGGGTAAATGGAGGAACGACAAAAAAATGATAATAATAATAATAATGTTTTCTCGCCACTGGAGGGGGGATACTGAGCCTTTGAGGCAGACGCCTTGGCTTTTGTGTCACTTAGAAATGAAAACCCAAGAAGTCGTCTGCTCTTGCAGGCTAGATGGGGGAGGGATTTGTTTTTAATTACTTTCTGGGGAAACTTCCACCTATAAAGAACGACAACAAAATTAAACAATGTCTGTTTACTGAGGCTAATTTTCATTTTAAAAAAAACTTTCCTAGCCTTGGGATTTGAAAATAAAAGTAACTTTTAACAAGCATGGAGCTCTCTTTCAACAAACTGAACTTAGCTGAAATTGTTGTCCATCGTAGTTCCGCACAACGTGCTGATTTTGTGAGATCGATTTTTTTTCTTAATTGTTCTAATCCATTTAAACTGGTGACGTCTTTTGTCGATTTGTGATCGGTGTTAAAGCTTGACTGTGAACATTCAACTGCGAGGAACTCTTCAAATGCTTTTATTGAACGTAAAGCACGTAATCGTTATTTCACAAGGATATCTATTTTAAAAATGTTTTATAAAAAAAAGGATGAATTTAAAATATGAAAAATTGGCTAACTAAGCACATTATAAGTATTGAATCAAGAAAAAAAATTCGTTTAATTAGAGGCATGAGAACTATATATAACTCCTGTAAAGTGACGCGCTATTTCTTACGTATAAAACGTTTTATGTGACCCTGCAATTTCGGCTGCATTAACGATAGGAGCGCACACTGTAAGTGCTGACTGGTGTGGACTTTATAAGTGATTTTAAGGTCATTCCCTTGAGTCACAAGTACACTTAAATATACAGGTAAGTGTTGCTGCGTTTGATGCAACCAGGCCCAGCCTAGTTTAACCAGCGAGCAACCTTTTCATTTAGGGGGTATCACCGGCTACAGGCTGTATAGTTAAGTTGTGAAATAGGAGATTTACCTGTGCGTTTATCGCTGAGACCTCTCCGTAATTAAATCCGGCCGATCCTGCAGGTACCTCGATTATGTACCCAGTCCAGTGTTTTACATTCTAAGATATGGGCCTGTAGTTCTGAGACAGCAGACGAAGAAAGGAGGATGTCGTTTACCGATATACCGTGGTCCCTCGTCGAAAATTCTGGATCAAAGTGGAATTTTAAAAATGTTTGGATTTTGGGGGAGGGGAAAACCGGAACACCCGGACAAAAATCTATAAAAGCAAGGACGCGAAATAACAATTATCTTAAACCACATGTTGCGTTGCCCAGTCAAGACCACTTTAGGAGCTGGGTTCTCTCAACCATGCCCCGCTCGTATTGTTATTTCCATCAAAACAAATAAAGATCGATGGTACACTGTACAATGCGGGAGACTTCGAGGTATAATTTGGATAATTGCTTCCTCAATGTAAAAACAAGCCATTAACGTTAAGTGAATTTGACAGGAACGGCCATCGAAAAATGACTATAAGTTATCAGTTAGTGATTCTGAGCTTATTTTTAAAAAGCTCTCGTTACTCCAAGCAATGAAAAACACGGATTGTTTAAAAACAATTAGGACAAAAATATATTTTCTAGGAACTTAAGATTTCTCATTTCTGCATCAACGTGTTTCGCGGTAGGTGACATGGAAGGTTTTTCGAATTTTTATATTGGTTCTGTTTCTTATTTTGTCGCTTTTGATGTGTTGGTTTCTTTGTGGGCTTCGTAGAAAAGTATTAATTGTGTACAAAGTGCATAAGTCCTTTCAAAAACCAGTCTTAGGGTATTGATATTTCTAGGGAATTTTAGGGTGCACCTTTTTCGGTTACTGTTTTTGTCTATTTTAGCTGTTTTGCGGTTTTCAAAAGAAGCTAATTTCGCACTTTTACAATTAACCTCAGACCTCGCTTACACGGGTCCTCACAAACTTTCGAAGAGACAAAAACTTACACGGCCCGGAATCCGCCTTTCGTTTACACGGGACCCGTGGAACCAGGCAAGTTTTTAAACGGCAAACAGTTCTGCAATCTGAAACAGAATTTGCACGGTTCCGTGTAAAAGGGTCAGGGGTTGCACTGGTAAAAATTCGCCCCGTTCAAAAATGTCCGAACCAGTGTAAACTGAACGTCTCGGAGCAAACGTGTAGGGTTATTATGTATTGACAACTGATCGAGAGAGAATGCCAAGAGACAGATTCAACTGATTTTTTTTTCTGTTTCAGTTCTTTCCGAACATTTCAAGCTGTTCTCTTTCTCTTGACGTGCATTGAAAATGAACCGCCCTAAAAAACATTTTAAAATACCAATAAAACAAAGCATTAAGACAGGCATTCCTGAAGCCAAAATTTAGGCGACATTATGCGGCCACAAAATTTTTTGTTGATGTCGTTTTCGAAAGGTGGGTAAATTGAAATGGAAGGAAGGAGATCAATAAAGGTTATACGCGTAAACCATTTAGTCGGCTAATGGGTTTAGGGCGGGGCACCCTTTTCTAGTGCCTTCTAGCTGGTCTTTGTCTTGCAATTATTCTCTAAAAATGTCAGTTTGCAAACATCCTCAAATCTTAAAGTTGTCTTTAGTTTCCAATACTTTTAAAACCCCTTAAATTTTCATGATTATTGTGACAAGGAATACAAAAACGCTATTGAGGCAATTTTTTCAAAAGAAATCAATACGAGATTTAATAGAACAACTGCTGATTTTATTTTATTATTTTTTTCAATACGGCATTCAATGAAATGCGCACTTAAAATGATTCAAAAGAGAATCCAAAGCACTGATTCAAACCAAAAACTGAGAATTGTACAGGGTCCTTATAGCGCGAGGCGGTATGATTTTGGCATTATTTAATGTCGGGACTACAGTTTTATCTGCATAACTGGAAGAGATCAGTCAAAATATCCAGTTAAAAAAAATAATACGTACCGATGACGTTTTTTTTTTTAAATGATAACTAAATTAAGAAAAGACTTTGCTCTTTTACTTATTTATGGCGAGTGAACTTTATTGCCATCATCCGGTTATCAGGAAATTGTTTGTTTGTTTGTTTGTTTTCACTTTAGTGTTTAACATCAAAGAAAATGAAGAATGTTACCTTACAATCCAGTCCTAGTTATACTTAATGTTTTCTTCTCTCAAAAAATAACATTATTTAACAACAAGGGCTTCTCTCATCGCCAGCATTTTCAGTTATAAATGTAAATAAAGCAAGTAAAGCATATCTCTTTTACAATTGTGCTACATAAATGCACTTCAATTATTTCACAGGGTATTCACCGTTTGCTAACAGAGATTTGATTATTTTCTCCATTTCGATTATTATAAAAAGTGCTTTGTTAAACAAATGTTTTCTGAATACACTACCTTTAATATTTTAGGCCTGTAGTGTTCCACATTCGCTATTATTTCACGACTTCTTGTAAGTACGTGCGCCATATCATATTATCTCAAAACTGAAAGATTGTCTAACAGCTTAAGCGCGTTATCAGCGTCTTAATACCCTCTACAGCTGTTCATTTTTTCAAGTGTTTTCATTGCTGAAAAGGTTAAGCTTTGAATCAGCGAAAAGATAAGTGACAGAAATGAAAAAGTGTTTTGTATGGAATTAACTTTTGTTTTGATGTTAAACCAATCTGACTGTCTGAGGTATGTCGCAGTGAATTGTGAATCAGTTTTCCGTGTATTGCGGGATTAAATTGCAGCAAGGTATTACTTTAGTCGGTGTAAAAATAGCTAGAATATATACTTGCTTTTAAACGCGACATGCACGCGTGAAATGGGGAGGAATTACTCAAAAGCACATTAACGCTTAACACCACATAGCTAAAGGTTTGAAAGGTTTTTTCTTTAATTTTTCAACAGCCCTCTTCATCTTAAAACTAAATTATTAACGAAAACTCTTGATCAGTTAAACTGAATGTTTTTTTTTTACTATTTTTGCAGCGAGTTCAAGACACTCCTGGACAACGAAAATTTGACAGTTGAGAATTGGAAGTATTTTTATTAATTGGTGAAGTTTTTACTTCAGTCAAGGTAAGAAAAAAAACTAGCGACTGTATTGAAAAGTTTAATCTAATTATTGTGTTGACAAATTGTTAACTTTTAAAGCCGGGAGCAAGAAGAGTCAGAAGGTACAACCCTCATTTACTGACGTTGTACATTTATCATCCGAAAATTTCTTTTATAACTATTGGCTTCCTAATCAACATCGTTTTGTAACAAAATTGTGGGGTACTTTTGTGATGAGAATAAGTTAGAGTTCACTGATTTCTTTTGCCAGTTTTTTTATTATTATTTTCGACTGGCTGGTAAACTATAACGAGACAAATATATGCATGGCAAACGCCTCCATCTAGTGATATCACTCGCCCGCCCACTCAAAATATTATTTTTGTGTCGGCGCGATTCAGTAATAAGGAAACGCCCCGTTAGGAGAGTGTTTTTTCAGTTCTTTCTTCTGAAAAAAAAAAAGAATAGAAAAGATAATCGTCATCTACAACAGCAGCAAAGACAAAAACTCTGGTCAAGAAAAGTTTCAAATGTCCAAGCAAACTGCTTTCGCTCGCGGGATTGCTAAAAAGCGGACAGAATTGAAAGCTGATTGAATATCAATGATCCCGTGGAATATCGTCTGGTGAAACAGTTTCTGAATGATTCTGAGCACGATCAGACCTCACGTATCTTTTATTCCACACAAAGTTTACAACTTCCAAAACCTCCTCACTTTTAAAAGAGGCCAGGATGAAAACCCCAATTTCAAGTCGAAATAAGAAATAAGTTATATAATAGCGGAGCTCTCGCGCGCGAAACGCGCAGCGAAGCACTATGGGTAAGAAAATGTGGTAAACTACCCATCCGAGAAAACTTGGTAATCACTTTACCGTACACCGACCGCCCGACCGTCCGTCCGCACAACAGGTATACCAATGTAAAATAACTCAATCAACAGGTATGGCAACCCAAATGCAACTCGAGGTTATTTTGCCGGGAAATCGCATAGCCACCCGCGTCTTGTAGAGCAGAAACAACTAAAGAGTCAATGAAAGCGAGGAAAATGGAAATTGGAAATTGTCTCTGTATCCGTGTTTTCTGAAGTATTTAAATCTAAGCTTAAAAGCTTAGATTAATTGTCATGTCCACAAATTTGGAAAGAGACACAGAGAAAAAGAGAAAGTAGGCGGCAGGCCAGCGAAGCTCAACGAGAAAAAGGGCAACAGAGATTTAGAGCGAGAGATAAAAAACAAAGGAGACATTTTTTTGGAAGAACAACATGAAAATTTTGTAACGGCGGTGACAAAATGAGAAATGCTAGCGGCCACCAATGCAAGGTGAAAATGAGCGGCAGTGAAAAAAATGTGAACGAGAGAAATGTGTAACTAAGAAGTTTCTGGAAGTTTCACGTTGTAGTCGTGCAAAACAACGGCAAAGAAATGTACAAAAAAAAGTGTGCTACACGTGCAAAGTTGCTTTTTTGCTCATTAGACCTATTGTTGTTTTTTCACCGTTCTCGTTGCCCTCGCCGCTTAGCATTACACTATTTTATATTTTGTTTGAACAAACTATAAAGATTATCGAGAGCTTCGCTTTTAGCCCTGACTAAATCTATGTATTATATTGGAGAAAATAAAATTATTTCCAACAAGACTTCTCACTAAGCTTCGTTTTGAAAAAGAGGTTTGGGGCAACGCGGACCTATTCGATCCACTTTATTGTTCATGTTACATTGCAACCTGTTTTATTCTTCATCAGGCGGGCATGACTATCATTGAGCACTGAAAGAGATTCACACGCTTTTCTTCCCAAACTTTTACAAGCCTGTTTTTAGCGCACACCTCTACCACGCAGACACTATATAGCTAGAACCTAGTAAGCGAGTCAATGCAGGTGTCACTTACATCACTGTTGGCGCACTGGCAGTATATATAAACATATGTAAGCAAAACAATAAAAAAATCGAAGCGGTTTCTTCGTGCCAAAACTAAATCTCAAAGCTTGATGATTACAGTGCCTGACGATTCTTGCTTTGACAAACATGATTTATTATATATATGAGCCATTTCTTGTCCTACCATTTTAAACACTAGATCTTTTTCCTTTTCTTTCAATTCTGCCGCTGTAATACAGGAAAGCCATTAACCAGTGATTAACAATGTAGTTTAGCTGTAGTTTTTTAACTTGTAAACCCTTGTAATTACCTTGCCTAATCGATCCAATAGAAATAACAAAGGTTAATTTAAGACCTATAAAATCTTGTGTCTTTTCAGTTTGCTTGAATTGTTTTTTCGGCCACAATTGCCTCAGCATGGAATTTTTTTTATGCCGTGAAATTCCATACACGATCAGTTCGTGTTCAGTTTGCACAAACACATTTTTCCCAGGTTTCTTCACAAATAGTTAAAAAATCACGGCTTGATTTTGTACAGGAGATCGACACGCAAATTGACTCAAATTAAAAAAAAAGGGATTTCAATTCAGCAATAATTTGATTGTCTGATCTAAGGTAACTTCCTTAGTCACATGGGTTGCGGTCGGGACGCAAAATGATCGTGAGTCTTCTTTAATCTGGCTTGTCCGTCCGAGAAAAGAAAATTGAAAATCTGAAAACTAGAGCAAATATATAATTTTTGACATTCCGGTATAAAAAGGAGTGTTCTTTCGGTGGTAGCAGGAGCCGGTTAGAGCAACTTAACATGTTTTATACATTTCTCCTTGTAGAAAAAAACATTAAACTAGGCATTAAATCATTAACGATAGACACTGTGATAGTAACGTGAAAAGCCTCCTTGTAATTACCTGTGCACGCGGGTAACCCTTGGACTTTTTAAAGGGAAAGGTCTCGGTATGGGCAAGTTGGACTATTGCCTTCTTGATTTGATTGAACTGATTCTTCAGTGTTGTAAAGGTATGATTTGTTTACCATTACAACAAGGAGCCTAAAAGTGTGACCTCCTTTAATTAACCCACATTCTTTCATGCAAACATTAACCAATCAGAAGTCGAGGACAGTTTTCAGCTGGCTTCTGATTGGATTAAATCTGTGCGAAAGAATGTGGATAAATCAAAAGTGGTGGAACTTTTCTATGAAAAAATTTTCCGGACAGCTTGGCTTGCATGAACCAATCTCTCTCCCTCCTCCATCACCCATCACATTGCTAATGGCCCGCAGCCGTCCCTAACTTCACGTCCTTCAGTAACTGGCGTGAGTAAAAGGCATGTCGAAACGTTTTGAAATTGCAGAAACAAATCTTATGTGTACTTTTGATTTTATTTATTTCTTTAGAAAATTTTAATCCAATATACAGTATACCCGTGATCTTTGTCGTTGGGGAGCTACGATTTAACGAGAACTGAAGCGAGCCATAGTTGCCTGTCCGTGTGAAGTACGATGGGTCTGGGAGCAAGTCATTGCAAAGGAGTCTGGGCCCCAAGGGAAGTATCCCTCACCACTTTATCCACAGCTGCAGTGTTTGTGGTGTTCACAGTCATTGGCAACCTGCTGATTATCCTGTCCGTCCTGTTGGACCCGAATAAGAATCTTCGCCGCACTCCTTACATCTTGTTGATTTTAAACTTGGCCATCACAGATTTGATCGTGGGTGTCATGGCAGAACCGCTGTCCATGGTTACCCACTGGAGAGAGGCGCATGGTCTGTCAATCTCGTTCTCGAGTCTGTCGCAGTTCGTTTATTTCATGTGCTGTACCGCGTCACTGCTCAGCCTGGCCATCTTAACAATCGACCGCTACCTGGCCATTACGTCACCACTGTGGTACAGAGCAAACATCACCAACATTCGCGTACTGCAAGGATCCATTGCTATCTGGGTATTGTCAGTGGCTTGCAGTGGTTTGTTATTCGTCATCGGATTCGTGACGCTCGCTTTCGTGTTCGCCAACTTGACGCTGTTTTGCACAGTTTTCATCCTGGTGTTTTCGTATGTGCGTGTGTTCTTGACTGTAAAACAGAAGGTCAAGGAACTGAACAACTTACACCAAGGCGACGAGGAACGGAACAAGGCCCAAGAAAGAAACATGCTTTGGGAGAAAAAGCTGACCAAGACGCATTTAGTGATGCTGGTAGCTTTCCTGGCGTGTTATGGCCCAGCATGCATCATGATCTACATCATGAATACGTGCAGTAGCTGTAGCTGCGAGGTCATTCATTGGTTAAGAGACATGCATTTTGTGTTAATCACGCTAAATTCTTTGATCAACCCTTTCGTGTACGCCTTGAGGCTCCATACTTTCCGAGAAGCTTTTCGCCACTTTCTTCGCCCTTTTCGGAGGTGTAGGAGAAGCGCAGTGGAACCTACTGGTGAAAACTTAAAGCTTGAAGGAAGTGAAATAACTCAATTCACTCAAGCAACTATCAGAGGTCCGCTTGCCTCAGAATATTCAACAGCCTAATTAAATAAACATCTGCCGGAACAGAAAGAAGTTAGGGACAAAGGAAAAGTAATACTGAGAATGAGAATTTACTTTACTTTCTTAATTTAGTTTTTATTCCATGAGGCTCTTTCGAAAAGAATTCCAGTGTATAACTATGCTTTACTAAAAGGTCCACTGAACAATTGCACGCTAGTCAGAGGACCAATTCGCTGCTACGACATTTCCTGCCTCAGTTCTAGTTAAGCATTTGTTAGCCTGTATATATGTAATATAGGATAAAGCCCCATCTTTATTCAATCATTTATTCACACCGCCATTTCAAAATAGTGATTAGTCAGCTCAAAACCAAAGCGAGCTTGTAATGCGTCTCCTAATGGAAACTGGACTGTCAGGTTTTACGTGGTCATCCGAGTCACCGTAGGTCTAGCCGTTTGCAGGGCAAAGGTTGCACCTTTATTCTGTGAAACGAAGAATTTTAAATGCCGTTTTCACTACACGAGGAAATACCAGTAATCTTACGTGAACTGGAATGATATAATGATTCTTGATAAAAGAAAAATAACAGAATATTTGCCAACTCCGTCTGAATATAGCAACGACCTATCACTGATTGAGGTATTCCCGTGGAACAACTTTTTGTCCTACACTTATTAACAAACAAGTCTATCCATAAACAAACTGGAAGTCAAAAGGGCTGTAATATTTTCTAGCTAGTAATTGAGGGACGCTCGGGATGATTGGCGTGTGTAGTGCGCCACCATGCCGAGCTCTCGATCGTTTTCGTAAAATTCGGTTTGGGAAGACTCGCAATAAAAGTAACGTATGTCACTGGGTCTATTTAATAACTACAGTCAAACCTCCCTGATGGGAGCACCCAAAATGCGAAGACTTAGTGGTCCTTTACGCGATATGGTTGCTAACGAGAAGCGAACTAAAAAGGGTTTATTCCAAGAAGAGCTCCCTACACGCCTACCCTTTGGAAGGGAATTTTAAAACTGCATACAATTTCAAAGTTACAATATGTGTAGTTCTTTACTGTCGCTGAAAGTTCTTCCTATACTCTTAGTAATGAAAAAAAAAACATACGACAAAGAGAGATCAAACTAGCCTACTCTTTTATTAGCCAACTTTTTATAAACTATTTCAGTGCTGATCCAAGCTAATAAGTGGAGATCCCACAAAAGTAGAAGTAACAATTTCAAATAAGCAAGTTTTTCATGCTCGTGTCATGAACCCTTGATGTATTTTAAAACGTGCCTATAATCTAACTTAATAACTTCAATGGAAGAAATGAGAAACATATCCCTCGGTGGGACTTTTGCGCACTTTAGCTGTTTTATGCGAGTACAGTCGAACCTCCTGCGAAAATAAGGGACCTTAAGCAACAAAGACGGGCGATTGCTACGAAGACGTCTCTTAAAAAGTGAATTCGCCCTGCTTGAAACTTTATCGCCCTTATTCCATCTCGTTCAAGTCATAAAATGCCGGAAACATTTTTCTGTAATTGAAGTCTAAAAGACTGTATCGAACTTAGGAAAAAGGAAAAAAGTCGTTTTCTTGTGTTCACGTCCTCCAAAAAACGTGAAATTAGGCACTTTCACGTTGTAGTCTTGTAGTGACGGCAAAGAACGCACGAAAAAGTATAATGCAAGTGAAAAGTTGTTGTTTTACCAATCTAAATCTAACGCCTTTTTTTGCCGTTCTCGTTGCCGTTGCCTTCGTCTTCAGATATGAAACTGATAACTTTTACGCTATTTAGTGGTCGCTAACAGGAGGTAGTCGGTCACGAGAATTGATTTACAATGGGTATGTTCTTATGTTCAATTTCTAAGCTACAATATGTGGTAGTTTCATGCTGTCACTAAACGGGCTTTGCATACTCCGAGTTTCAACGAACATAGAAATCAAACCCTTTCACAAGCAAGAGGTTTAAAACAACAATGAAAATTTATAAAACCGTTAGGCCAAAAAGTG
This sequence comes from Porites australiensis, assembly GCA_022179025.1. Taxonomy (NCBI): domain Eukaryota; kingdom Metazoa; phylum Cnidaria; class Anthozoa; order Scleractinia; family Poritidae; genus Porites; species Porites australiensis. The sequence continues at coordinate 96,789 of BOPM01000691.1, read as the reverse complement.
GTCGCGGACGCTTATGAAAGGAGGTCGTTGATAGGGCGTCGACTGGGAAAAATTTAGTGTTTGAACACGTGGTACAGAGCTTACGAGGGGTGGTTGCACATGGACGAGTTGGGCTGTATAAACTCCCCAAATCTGGGGCGGCGCAGGGGGCCATTCACAAATTCCGTCGAGGCAAATGAGATTACTAGGGAGATTTAGATTCACGTTTACGCCAAACGGCAGACGTGAACCTGAACCACGTGACCAAGTTTCCCCCTTACTTTCCGTTTACTCTTTGTTGCTTCTACACAAAAATAAGTAGTCTTATGCCAGTTTCAACAATAGGAATCGTTCGGGGCTGTTTTTATCTGTTTATTTTCTATTTTGAGAAATTCTCAGCTTGAGTCTGACTTTTGCCGCTTGCGGTAAACGTGAATCTTAATCTCTCTACTATCGAAACAGGTACACCGCGAATCTCAGCGGTACGCTGGACAGTTGATTTTGACGCCAGACGTTCAAGGCTTAAGTCACGTGGCTTTGTTTGTCAAACCAAAAAGGTGAACTCACGTGGTGTCATCCCGAGCGTTCGGTAGGCCAAAGATAGGTTAAGTCAAATAATCGTGCACTCTGTCAACCAAAAAGGAGAAATTTTCGTCCGCGAAAAGTCAGTCGATGAAAGTTCTTTCGGTTACAGCCTCCTAGCGCCATACAGTCAGGTAGGGAATTTAAGATCCAACAACGCGGACGACAACGAGAACGTCAAAAAAACAATAGGTTTAATAAGCAAAACAACAACTTCGCACGTGCATCACACTTTTTTGTACATTTCTTTCCCGTTTTTGCACGACTACGACCTGAAAATGCCTCATTTCGCGTTTCATAGAGGACGTAAACAACAACGACGAAATTTTATTTCTCAGTTTCCGAGCTTGAATATGGTTCCTTGAAATTCAGCTCCAGGAGGGTTCGCCTACATTTGACGAAGTAAGTGGTTAGGAATAATCGCTATAACGACTGAAAGAACGCAAATTCGCTTTTTAAGCGACGTTCTTGTCGCCGTCGCGTCCTTGGATCTTAAAGTCCCTAGTATAAACTCTGACCACGCTGATGCGCGAATTACGAAGCCAGCAATCAGAAAAGGTCGAAAAGAGTTCACCTTTTTGGTTTGACAAACAAAGCCACGTGACCTAGGTCTTTAACGTCTAGGGCGAAATCTCTTACGCGTGTCTCTGAACTTCGCGGTCCACCTTTTTCGGTAGTAAGGAGTCCCCTTACCCTCTCTTGTTAGAAGTAGATAATGCTACGAATGAAGTTAAGAATTTTTAAAACAAGAAACAAGCCGTAAAATGTTTTTTTAATACAAATATTTAAGCAAAGCGTACTTAAAATGTAAAGCGAAAAAAAGACCAGTCTCATCTTTTCTAACTCGTTCCCTGATCAGTTTGATGAACTTCGCAAAGGTTAGCAGCAAACGGTATCTTAGTTATATTTGCACCCAATTACAGAAACGTTGTTATTAATATGAAAATCAAAAAGATAAAGAACGAATAGGAGTAAATAAGCCAACTTAACCAGATTATGTCTTTCGTAGTGTACCGCCTTCCGTGCTCCAAAACTGGCGTCTCCAGTTTTGAATTAGGGTGTTTTTGATTTTCTTTTTTTTTTTTTTCAACAACAACGTTATTGCAATTACGTGTATCCTTTGACAAGACTTAATAAGATTTAATAAAAGTTATGAAGAGATGCTTTCAACATTTTATCCTCAAATTAGGCAGGATGAGAAAGCTGAAAAACCACGAAAAGTACTGTTCAATGGTTTTCAGATGAATGCGAATTATCTTAAAACTTAGAACCATCTTATACTAATTAATTTCTCCACTGATGCAGTCTTGACAATGAGTACAATAAACGCGCAGTAACTGGTTTAGGACTCGAAGTCACTAAAAACTGCTTCGACTATCTTTAATAAGTAAAAGGAATCTTTTGCCATCGCAATTTTCTCGGCACTGAGTATTTACTGGCTAGAGGGTTGCTGAGAGCTAGAAAGTACTCTGGAATTGTTAAATCGGATGAAACTAAGGGTAAAACATCAAAAGCAAGAAAATAATCTCTCACTTTATAAAGTGAGTTATGTTATAGGATAATAGTTATGATTATAGTGTGTGTATTTTTTTTCCAGTTTTAGAGATCCGAATTTTTTTTTTCCTCGAAGATTTTAGCTATGTAGTGTAGCTACACTAAAATTCGAGTTTAAATAAAGGTTATGCATGTATGGTCATGTATGTAATAATTGGTGAAAACTTGCATATTTCTTAGAACCTGCGCTGACTTAATGCAAAAATAGCTCTCTGTATACAAAATTTTACATAATGTACAGTCTTTACAGCTTTACTGGAACCCTTAAACTAACGGGTAACATTAAAGTTCTCTGTTGCGGAGTCAACTAAAAATGAGAAGAGTTCCGATTAGCCGTCCACTCCAATTTCATCATTAAGGTTCGGCTTATCTTGGCTAGAAAACCAATTATCTACCAAAAAAGCCACTTGTAAACAACGGTTTTTGGAGGACGAGGGAGGCGGCACTGTTTTAAAAACTGCCCATTATAGTTGAGTTAATTCATCGTCACCACTTGCTGATACCACTGATAGCGATGCAAATACGCTGAATGTTTCCTTAACCTCTGGTTAAATTAATACACGTGCAGAAGCCACACTTTAATACATTTGCGAAATTTCCTATTCGGCTTTTCAATCTATTTCTTTGTTATCGCGCAGCTGACAAATAAAATTTTAAAAGCAGCAATACATACAAAAATAGAATAATCATTTATATTGAAAAGACATAGAGAATCTGGCAAAATACTGGTCACGTGTTTAATCAAACGAAAATGGCCAAACCAGAGCCCCAGGGCCTTCTCGGCGTTCCAGATAGCCAAGCGAGCTAAACGGATTTTAAAAAAGTGGTGAGATAGCGTTATTGTTATTTTTTTATATAGAAGAGTTAACATTACAGCAGAACAAACACTGCTACTGTCTGCTGAAAATAGCTTCCGGAAACTCCTCTTATCAGCTGTTTTTCTATCACGAAGTCGTTGTGTATTGCTTAATGACATACGCGATCAAATTATAAAATAGCTGGGATGTTTAAAATTAAAAACTACTGATTGTTCTTGTCTTCGTGAACCAGCCCGGTAAATTTATCTTTTGACGTTTAAATTGGAAAACTGATGAATGCACTTGGTGGAACTTGGCCCAGTCTGTAAGAGATCTTTTTAAAAGCCCAGACAAGAGTTTCATTCTCTAATAGCGATTACGTTGGCGCTTGTTCATAAATCTCGTGTGATTTCAAACATAAATATCACAAAAGTTAAGGTAATTAACTACCCTCTCGAAATTGGCATGCTATATAGTTGTTCAAAGCGAGGGAAACCTCAGCTCCCCAGACTGATGTTCTAAAAAACCTGATTAAGGGCTTATTTATACCAGTTTCCGACATAAACTTCGCACTTTAAAAGTTTTGCTTGGACAATGCACGATAGTGACTAGCGCGCATGCGCTACTGAGTAAAAATGCATGAGCGGATACTGAGGACCTCCGTTGGAGCGAATAGGATATCTATGAGGAAATACATTGTCTATTTTCAAGGTCGCGTATTTTTTTTGTCGTATGGACAATACCCCTTTTCATCAACATGTGAAGAAAATAAATTAAAGAAAAGTATCTGTACGTTGAGGGGAACACGAGCAAAACTTTTCAATAACATAACTAACAAGTTGAAAACCAGCAGAGCAAAATACACACAAACACACCGACAACGGAAGAAAGAAAAATGCGAAAAAATATAAATTACTATACATTAAAAGCGTTTCGCTGGTAATCTACTTCTAATTTTTTTAGTCTGTGCATGGAGTTGTTTAATTGCCGACTTGTGCGAGCAACAAAACCTCATTTTTTCGTACAAATTTTACTTGTTGTTAAAAACTGACTCGATATAGTCTTGTACCTTGGTAAAACATCACTGAATGAAACCCTTCGTTTACTGATAAAATTTGTGGTTTCTAGGGCTCGAGTTGAACATGCTCCAAAACTGACCGGAAAGAAATTTTTTTTAAGAACCGTTTCTACGAAGCTTTACTGTTATGTTGAACTTATACTCAGAGGGAGAAGAGAAAAAATAATGCGACTTTCCCAGGTTCAGTCTTGTTACCAAAAATACTATTTAATTGCACTTTAACTTAACTTTACAAAGTTATGGTTTAGTCAGTTCATTTGAATGGATTTGGCCTAAAAACTTCAACAAAAAAATCTTTCTAGTCAAGAATCAAGAGGAAACTGAAAATACTTGAATATAGCGGGTGGATAAACTGGGTACCCTGAGAAAAGTGTGAACAGAGACAAACGAAAACAGTGAACCACACAAGACAAAAGGTTCGGTGAAAAACGTAAACAGTAAGTTTGTTTTGGAAGAATGAATTAGTAAGTTACATGAAAAGGACAGCCCGTTAAACATACCCGCGACATGTCAAGCGTGTAGAGCAAAAACGGGTGGCCTACAACGATACAAAAAATATGGTAGAAATTGTATATAAAACGGACGCAACTTTAAGTTATATACTTCTGGAAAGTAAAAAGTAAGAGAATAGTTTTCACGATTTATCCATGTTATTTGCGTTTTGTGTAGTAGTTTGGTCTAACGGTTGTGAGAAGAGGTTGATTTGATTACCACATTTGACAATGAAACAGACCCGTAAAATCAAACAACTTTCTGATAAGAGGAAATGTGTTTCTCTCAGGCCGAATAAATTTGATTCTTACTTTTGTCTGGGTTGGCTTAGGTAAAATATAAAACAAGCTTACTCAAATAAGTGCAAAATAAAAATACGAGTTGCGTGAGTTGAATGGAAATTAACTTAACTTGTATTTGACAGGTTCCCACGCAAAGGGAACTAATAGCTAGGCGGGCAACGACGATTAAGGTTGTCGTAGTTATTATAGAGTCCGCTAATAAGCAAAATAAAAGACTCTAGAAAACAATAAAACATAACTTGCTACGTAGACTGCAAAATATACGTATATAGACATTCTTTGTAATTACCGGTAGAGATTTCACATGCCCGAGAAATCGATCGAGGGACATGTTTGATCCGCATCGTAAACAAGGTAGTCGTCAAAGGTTGGAGTCTCGGGCAAGGAAGAAGCCGAAACGCCAAGAGCGCACGTCGAAATCACTGGCTCGTCTTTACATCTCGAGCTGTAGTTTACTTCCTGGATAGCTGTGCGCCAAGCGCTTTCATTGGCGGACTGGATGTCATACCGTGCAGGAAAATCTTCAGCTTGATCTCTGTAGTTCAGTTCTTGGGTTATATCCGGTACTTCCCAAGTTAAACTGCTTTGCAAAGCGTTTTCGTGGAAGTTTGCCGGCTCCATTTTAGGAGGCGTACGGGGTGGAGTAAACTCTGACATCCCTTGGTGCTCTCCTCCCAGGGTGGGAAACTGGAGCTTCGGTGGAGTGCGTGAACGCGGCGGCGGGATCTCACCCATAACTTGTCCGTGCTGGCTTAGACCTGTAGATGCATAACACTGTAAAAGGGCTGGCGGTGGGCCCGGGGATATATCAGAGGTTTCGTAATTATCTGCAGCGTGATGAACAACAGGAGACAAGATCTCAGCAGAGGACATGGTCATCATCTCCTGTAGACCGTCATTGATGTATGTCTTCTCTTTAATTCTGGTCTGAAATTGGCGGATCTTTTTTCGAGCCAGAACTTGAATGTGGCTTGCAACTTGTTTTCGAGTGCGAACTTTGCCCGTTTTCATGAGTATATAACGTGCTATAAGTTCGTTGCGACCGTACATCTTATCTTTTGTTGATAACATGATCTTTTGTCTTCCGCATGGCGGGTAGATGGCGAGAGCTTCTTGAAAACTCGTTTCTATTTCACCCGTCCATAAGCCTTCCGCTTCGCCCGACATATTTTAGTCAGCGTGGGAGAAGCTCGTACAATTGAAATGCCAGTCGATGCTTTACTCTGGCTTGACGCGTCTGTACGAGGAAAGACTTCTTCCTGTCATAGACACCAAAGCATAAACGCAAAGTTTAAATCTTCCGTCGTTGTTAGCTCTCAGTGCCGCTGTTACTTTGGATAAAGAGAGAAACTTGACCACAGAGAAGAATTTGAATTGACAGGCTATCCTAACACTACTACACTACTCTATAGGATAGCCCGCCGCTCTCTCGCTTATCCAGCAACTTTCTCTCGTCTCTGGACGCACTGTGTTAGCCAAAAACCAACAACACTCGTATATAGCGCTGGCATTATTCATTATTAAACATCACTGTGTAGATCGTTTGGCCTAAATCATTAATGCTCTCTTTGTGGTTGGAAAGAGCATAAGTCGCCTTCGACTGCGCAGATCGAGGAGCCTGACGCAGTTCAGTGACACCGACTGCCCTTGTAAACGCTGAATATAAGAAGAAAGTTGTATGAATATTTTGATGCGTTACACATTAAACTAGCATTGTTACTTAGTATGTAGGAAAACTGGTTATGCGAGTGGTATTTAAGGGCGCAGGTTCGCCAATATTGATTTATTCGTCAGATTTATTTTTCAGCCTTTATCACTTAAGTACTTTCAACAACTGGAATGCAGAAAGTTGAAAAAACGCATAGCCTAAAACGCTTTATCACAAAACGCGTTCAAAACCCACAAATCCAAGGGTTTTGTTCATGTTATAAAATAATTGGTACTCCGACTAATTTTCTGCTTCATTAGCTTTGTCAATAAGTTTAGCAGGTGGGGTCGTAAATAAGTCAAGAGTCAAGAGGTGCAGCTTGATCTATGATCGCACCAGTTGTTTGCAGTTGTTTTGCTCCAAGTAGTTCGCACTTGACCGAGCCCGCGGGGAACCGTACATTTAGTCATCTTAAAAGGTTTACCAGCCCTTTGCTAATGAGGCACTTGACTGATAAATTCCACACAAAATAGCGCGAGTTAACACCACTTGAAGGTTTTAACCCATAGAACAATGTATCAACAGTGTTAACTTGTCTCCATTCATTTCAATTTTATGGTTCAACCTGTCGGCTTTCTACATAAACAAAGGCCTTGCGTGGCTGTGACCAAAGTTTTAACACCGGTATTTTGCAAATAGATATATAGGAGTTCACTGATTGGCTAAGCATCGTGTAATACCTGGATTACCACCCCTGAATAACCTAAATGTCCCGGCCCCCCAGGGAAGGCAATATGACTTGTATTTACTCCCGGTCTAAAGTCCGTTCAAACGATGTCCTCATCCTCTCACTTGCTCAAAAGCGTGCTGACATACTTCATTAGTTTTTCCACTTTCTTAAGAGGTGTTAAAACATTACAAATGACGAAATTGCACTTTTCAATTTTCACGCTACCAAAAAGAAAATGCCTCAGATATTGCTCCACGATGCGCTAGCCGCTTCCAGGCGCTAAGATAGCAGTAAAAAACAGCAAAAAACATAGCAGTAAAAGTATTCCTCACTTTTAGAACGCCATGAACAGGCTAGCTTAAAGCAAAGAACGGGGTGTCGGAGGAAGACGATCTACTTTAAAGGGATTTTCTGTGTCTCGTTTGGACCGGTCTCAGCAGAAAATGTGCCGTTCCATATCCGATTTTGTTAAAATTTTCGTTTCCAGTTTCAGGAAATTTCGGTTAAAACCTGAATGCATCTGTTTGATCATCTAGCTGATCGAGGGCGCGAAATTCGTCCTTAGAATAAATAAGAAAACTTATAAGACCCGTCCGAAAACGCGTTCCATTACCTCCATTAATTTCTGAAGACTCTGGGCCCAGTTGTTCGAAAGGTAGATCACGCTATCCAGTGGTTAGATCTCTATCCAGCCGATGACGCAATTGATTTCCCTAATACAGTAAAACCTCTATTACGCGGACACCCCCAATTAAGCGGACACTAAGCCGGGTGCTGAAATTAACGTCTTATATTTCACTTTATAACGAACCTCTATTCAGCGGACACTTATTAAGCGGACGCGGACACTAAAATAAGTTGTACTTAGCTAATTTCTACTGTTAAAAACCTCTATTAAGCAGACGCCGGATTGAATTGACAATAGTAATATTGGATTACGTCCTTGAAATATGTACTGAAATCAGTTAATGTTTTGGCACTTACAAACAAATTAAAGTCGGTGATGAAAGGTAATGAACTTGAACCCTCGATAGGTTCTTTATAAACAACGTGCAACTTCATCACAGTACAGAGTAACCGTTGAAATTTAATCGTTAACAAACATTGCGCAATTTTTACAAACCTTATTAAGCGGACACTTATGAAGGTCCCGAAGGTGCAAGCTTAATAGAGGTTTCACTGTGCTTATCACTGGATCCGATAGCGATTTATCGGGTGGATAGCGCTATCCAAAGTTTGAACAACCGGTCCTCTAAATCTCTAAAGTTAATTGGGTAAAGGTAAGCCAATACCGGTCCCCAGCTTCGCAGACACTGCCCAAAGAGCTGTTGATATTGAGTTTCCTGTAATGACTTTGTTTAGTGTTTGTAAACGAACTGTAGTTGTAGCCTGGCATTATTGATATATTTGTTTTAGACACAGACCCTAACAAGATTGCTTCCATGATGTAAAAAACCATCAGAAGACCAGAAAACCCAGCCGACAGACAAGCTGCCTGGGAAGATTTGACGCAAAAAAATCCAACAAACAAACAAACAAACAAAAATGAAATAAAGAGAGAGAAAGTAGTTACGTGGAAATCAAACTAAAAATTGGCGGCAAGGCTGATCGGACAGCTACAGAATATATGAATGGGTAATTTATTTGCCCACCATTTTGGTGTAACGTTCATCAGCCGTTTACAAGCGCGATACTTTGCCCTGAACAGATACTGATCGATATAAAGATACAAGCTCTTACCTCGTAGTTCGAAATAATCATTACCGTAAATCCTCTCTATTTAGCGCCACTCTCAAATAAGCCTCCCCCTTTTCAGGGGAAGAAAGATGATAAGCCCCCCCTCCCCTCCGATAATTATTCTTCACTAATGAATGATAGACTGTATTAAGCAATCACGACCGTAAAACGTCGTGTGGGCTGATCCGGAATGGTTTATTCACCAACTGGAAGTTTGGATTTGAAATTCTGATCCTCGGCTGTATGACCTACAATCTTCTTGTACTTGAGCTTTTCCATTTTGTATACTAGTTCTTTATGCAGAACTGATACCATCGTCTTTTCTAAATTAAATAAGCCCACCTCAAATGGGGGGACTTACTGGAGGATTAACGGTACGTGGTTAAAGAAACTCGTACCCATGATCTTCTCGTTTTCGCATTTTGGAAAACGAGAGGACCCTGGTGGATGAGGTCGGTGAATAACAAGCTAGAGGCTGACGGTTCGCTCATTTTACCCCCGCCCCCCCTTTCCCCCCTCTCTTCATCAGCTCTCCATTTTTAGGGTAATTAAAGATACTGGGAATCAAACACGGCCCTCTAACTATGGAGAGGGCTAGCCGAAACTTTTTTAAACTGGCAAGTTTTCACTAGAAGACAAACACGTTTAATACAGACCATGCATGGAACAAAATTACCAGCTAGAAAGATAAATGTGGATGAAAGCCAGAAATGCTACAAAAATTACAAATTTATTGTAATATGATACAAGCAGATCAAAACAAACGAAGCATTGTTATTATTGAACTTACATAGACACATTTAAATACTAATAAATTAAAGGGTCGGCTCTTTCAATAAAGATTAACTAGGATATAAAACAGTGGATTAAGACAGTTAGCTAGTTTCTGCTAAAACAACCTCAAGACATTGTTTTCAGCATTGAAGTGTGCTAGGTGACTTCTATGGTTCTTTAGAGAAAAACCATCAAAAGCTTAGTTTAAATAACAGGGCAATACAAGTTTTTCAAGTCATCTTTCAAAGTAAGAATAGCAAACAAGTTCGTGAAGAATTAAAAAGTACAGAGAATTGTAAAGGGTGTGAATATATGAACAGTCAGGAATTGGCAGCCAAAAATGAACGAATCTTTATAAGCATCTCTCTTTTCACTTCATCTGGTACTAAAGCTGTAAAGAAAAAATAAGTATATCTTAAATGTGTGAGCCATGCCACTACATTAAAATGATCATGTTTGGTAAGGTAAATTTATTGTAGGAAACGACATTGATATTGAATTTTGCACCATTAAGATTATTTTCAAACAATATTGTTTGATTTTGACAAAACAATTGAGTATGTGGATGAGTAGAACTTGTTTATTCTTTCTAGACCTTGGAATTAATGATATCTATAGAATAGTTCCAGTCACAAGGCGCATTAATTCAGATTGATTTGCAACATTGCCCTACAAAATTTACAAGAACTAATGAACTGAGAGTGACACATGTACCTCATAAGTATGAGTTATGAGAAATTTTGAATGTTCACCAAGTGCATTTTTAACACTTCTTCAGGGCCGTCATTGCATAAATAAGACCGACTAAGTGACAGACAAGCCATGTGAACGACTTCATAAATGCTAAAAACCATGCAAGAGAGTGCAGCTGTCATTAAGAGGCGGGGGCAGGGGATTTCCCCCAGCTACTATGAACATGGCCGCCAGCTATTTTGATAGGAAAATAGAAGAAAAATAGAACCAAACGAAATCCCTAGCGGTTTGATTCCCCGCCTACTTGTTGTTTTTACCCGGCAACTTGAAAATATCTTGTTGACAGCCCTGCTTCTTAGTCTTAGCAGCGACCTTCTCACTTGTTGGTGTGATTTAAAGCTCACCGAAGCCAAGCTGTGGTCTCTTGGGTAACATTTACTGATAGCTTTTAGAAAATCGAGCTATTCTGATCGGACTGAAGGTATTAAGCACCTGCTTGTACCTTCACCCCACCCTACCCTTATGTCGAACTCATTCGAAAGTCTCACTACAACTCATCACAAAGTTGTAGGTACCCAGACCTCACCTCTTCCCGTAGGAGTTATTTCAGCAACTAAATCATCCACTGTGACATTTTCAAGGCCTTTTTGTTTAATCACTTCTGCAATGGAAGGTCAGAATTAACAAAGTGGATTACTCACTAGAGTCATTGGCAATACCATCACTGCGCGGTAGGCGGGGGGGGGGGGGTGGTGGTGCACTCCCATGTATGAGCTAGATAGGTATGTGCAGTTTTGCCCTTGTTGGCACTGTGTACTCTGTGTGATCCTTAGATAGGATTCTGTTATTATATCAGCTAAACTTCAACTGCGTAAATGCCCCACTACACAAGAAACACATCAGCTTTTAAAACTGAACTTTACCTCAGAGTATAACAGAAGCAATTTAAAAAAGATTTGTGTGTTTCCATTAAATTCTTAGTTTTTGTTTTTCCCTTTTTTCATTTGTCTTGAATCCTTAAATAGGGTCAGGGCTTAAGACCCTGGGCACCACAAACCCATCAGACGTATCCGAAATTTATAAGAGTACTCCTCCTCACCAGTATCATTGCTGCTTGTGAATGGATTTTACACCAATACACTAAACAAGACTTGTATAATATCCACTTAATGTCAGATCCCCAGGGAAACAGCTAGTTTTGTTTTCCCGAGAGTCCTGATGTTTCCCAAGACAAATTTGATTCTCAAAACCACTTAATGAATGATTTACAAAGTACTCTTCCTTTTATTATCTGCTCTTTTTTCCTCCACTAGCTGCTGTTTCTCTTCTGGGATAACTTTGAAAATAGTTTTTTTTTTAGCTTGAGGCTTCAGGATTCTCTTTTTCAAGCCTTCTGTCATGCCACTTTCCACCTTGCTTTGATCACGTGCTGTAATGTATCCTGAGCAGGGTACATTACTTAATGTATTACAATCGGGACACACTTGATTTTAGTCAAAGCCATGTGACCAAGAATCAGCCAATGGCTGTCCCTGTTTAATTGAGTGAAAGTCTAGCAATACAAAAACATATAAATTATGTTACCTTTACAGTGACTCCTTAATTTGTCACGCCAACCACATTCAATGAGTTTGGTTCTTAAAAGTTCCTTCAACCTTTAATAAATCAAAAGAGGAATCACAATAATTATTATGAACATGTTATTTAGCACACAGGTGTTCAGTCACTTGATTAGGGAGCTTAAGCAACGATGATGACTACGGTGGCAAAAAAAAGTCTCTTATATTAATATATGCCGTTCAAAATTCATCCCTCTTATTTTACGTCGTTCAAGATGTCTGTTGCTTGTATGCTGTTCTTGTTGTCATCATTGCCCTTGTCATTTAGCTCCCTAATATCTATCACTGTGTTTGTTAAAAGTGAAAGTTCTGAACGTGTCACTTCATTGTACACACATCCTTAGCAACATCAAACATTGTTGGATCTACCAATGTTGAATGATGTTGGAAACAAGGGTTGTTGTAGAGACTGTTGGTATGAGTAGAGGTACCCTCTTTTCTATTCATACCAATGGCACCAACTGACAAAACATTCTTGCACACCTTTCAGGGGTTAATGAGATGCGTTCTCTCATCGGATTTGTTGGAACTACCTGTGTGTATCTTCAGACCTGCCAACTCTCCCGATTCTATCGTGAGTCTCATGATTTGTTAACTTTTCCCACACACTCATGACAAGACTCCCAATGTCACGTCTTTTTGGGAAATATCACTCCCAAATGAAATGTTGCCTTGATGAATAAAAAAAGAAATTTTGCGCAGAATGCTAGAGCCTGGTTAAGCCTTGATGGGGCTTTGTAACATTTTAGCCATGAAGTTAGCTTATCCAAAAGAAATGACTCCTTGCTATAAGCTTAAGTTTCGTCTCAGTGGTAACCTATTCTCTGGCCTCTTAAATAAAAGTCATCAAAGAAAAAGCCGCATCTAATTCGTTACAGGAGGGACCCAACTTAAGCAGGGTAATATTTAAATAAACAGTTCATTCCCCCACTGGAATGGAAAAAGGCTTCGTTTAATCTTGATCAGGAAAATTAGAATCTCACTACTGTTTGTAGAATCTCCCGATTTTTTTTGTCATTAATTTCCAGAATTTCCTTTATGAGGGGTCGACAGGTCTGCACCTTGGATCCGAGTAAATAAAGCTTAATTCACAGACTTTTTTCAAGGTTAGCTATACAGTAATACCAACCTACAGACGGTTTACAGGGAGAAAACCAAAGTCGAAACTCTATCAATTACAAGTTAAAGTCGCATATTTCACTCTAAATTCGAGATTGCCCCAATCTCTCAATTTGAGAAAAACTTTTCCTATTAATTTTTACTACCCTACTAGCAGCGTCGCTTCGATCTTGATTAAGTCGTGAAAGAGGAAAGCGACTTATCTAGGAAAGATCGAAGCGACTCTGCTTGCAGGGTAACTTTTTACGAGAAAAAAATTAATACAAATCATAGGATAAGATCTCTTTTTTCTGTAATTTAAAGGGGCGCTTTCAATTTACGAGGCAAAAATCGTATTCTATGATATGTTATAATTTTTCTGCCTAAAGTAAAACAAGAAATCTAGATTTTAGAGTGTTTACCGGGGCATTCTTTACAATGAGACGACGTAGTTTTCTAAGCTTTACCTTTCTCGCTCGCCCGACTCTACTAGCTTCTGGTTTATCGAAGCAGAAAGTTGACTATCTTTTATTCTCCTAAAAAACAAAAATTGAATTTATAACCACGCAAAACACCAGTAATAAACACAAAAAAAACCGACACGTTACTTACTCCACCATCTCCACGCCAATGGAAGAACTTGCAATTGCCTTCATATAAGATAGTCACAAACTTCTAAATTCTGACCTCCCCTCACGCGACTAGTATCATGTAACAGACACTGAAGTGACCATCGGCTTCAAGGAGTGTTGCATCGGCTTCTCGATCTAGGGATTGGCTGGGGAGGGTGTGTAAAGGAACGCACCACCTAATTCCAAAGCACATTGCGGATTTATTTGCTACTGTCTACGTTTTCTTACAGTTTTCGTTTCAACAACTGTAAATTTTTGGAAATTTCTTCACTGTAATTGCCCTCTGTCAAAGGCATTGTAAGCCCTGCAAGCACAGGTAGCCCAAGCTCGAAATGTGAGCATCGGCGAGCATCGGCATTGTTGCGTAACATTTAAAATATAAGGATTTGTATGGGGGAAAAAACCTATCGTTTCCGTAACCTACGAAAATGAAAGCTTACCTTAATTAAAATGTGTGTTACGTCTTTCCTGTGTGGTCCATGGGCCGATTTATGGCCGTTTTATGGGTTTTATGTCAACGGTTTCTCTCTATAAAACGGCCATAAATCGGCCCGTGGACCACACAGGAGAGACGTAACACACATTTTAAGTAAGGTAAGCTGTTTTTTATTGAAATCCTTTCATTTTCGTAGGTTACGGAAACGATAGGTTTTTTTTCCATACAAATCCTTATATTTTAAATGTTACGCAACAATGCCGATGCTCATATTTCGAGCTTGGTCTACCTGTGCTGTAAGTGACAGAAATAACCGGTCGCAAATGTAATGAAGTGACAAGGGTGATAAAATCTCACGGGTCTCCTGACTCACAAATATCATCAAAAATGCGATACTAAATCCCTGTACATCTTTATCCATTTGCCCGGACAAACGTTCGGTTTACCGGTCATTTAATTGTAACAGACACGTAAATAAATTTTAAGAGAACAAGCATTATTTTTTCACCTTCTGTTTTTGCTAGTACGTTCAGGTAAGTATCGTTTTATTTTTGACATTTTGACCTAGGGTTAGCCTGGGACCGGGCTCCGCAGTGGGGAAAAAAAAAGGCAAAAAGCGGGGTCAAATAGGAAAAATATTGGTAAGCGAAGCGAGCCAAGAGGTAGCCTGGGGAGGGAAAAGGGGTAATAAATCAGTGTTCGCCTACACCAATATAAAAAATCGACTTAAAATATCTTCATGTAACATGTAACTATGTGTCACTCACCATAACTACACATCACTTCCCATCACGACTCATGACTACACGTCACTATCCATCACTACAAATCACTCTCCATTACACTCCATCACTACACATTACTGTCCATCACTATCCATCAATATCCATCAATACACATCACTTTCCATCACTACACATCACTGTCCACCACTACACATCACTTCACCTCACTATCCATCACTACGTCCCCAGACTACCTCCCGGCTCGCTTCTCGCGCAGAATTTTGTTCTCGTTTTTCTCCCAGTGCGCAGCCTGGTCCCAGGCTAACCTAGGGTAGGTTAAGGGAATAAATATCAATGTTAAAAACCTACTCTAATATTAAACTATACTAATTCTATGTAATTTTAAAATATGTTACATCTATAAACAAGGCGTTGCAACTTCCGTTTATTAAAACATGGTTTAACTTATTGAAGACTTGAACAGCTCGTGGTATCACTCTAATATCCCAAATGAAAGGTTCACCTATCTTGACTCAAAGTATTCCTCCGTTCCTGGCAGGCTTAAATCCCTCTGCTCATTCCTCACAACCACTAATCTCGTTCCCAGAGGCCGCGATCCTATCCGCTGTACAAAAGTAACGGAGGCTCTGTATCAACAGAAAAAGGAACATGCGCACAGACCTCAGGGAAAGAAGCAGCGCGGTGGTTCAGCTTTTTTGGCAATCAGCACCAGTTTCAATGCACCTTGATTACTACTCAATACTTTGCAAAGCCATTGTCTTTGATTTCTGTTGGAACGACTGAAATACCCAGGAAAAATTGGAAACAATGGTTATGCAAGATTTGAAGGGGGGGGGGGGTGGGGGTAAACAAGGTGCATTATGGTTTATGCGAAAATGGTAAATGCGGAGTTGAAAAAAAATAGGGGAGGATTGTACTTGTTATGCCAAGACAAGCTAATGCCTCAGAAACATTGCAAAATAATAATAAAAAAAATTGCAAGCCAGAAATGTTCAGAGGCTAAAAATGCTGGTGAGGTACACCATGCTTCAGGTCATTAGCTATCTTCTTTCAGTGGCTTTTAAGCAGTCTGTTCTCTGTACAGTATGTATGTATGGCTGGGGAATTATTTCAGGACGATCTTGTTCCCTGCGTGTACTGTGGGGATGATTTCTTGTCGATATTCCAGAGGAAGATACTTTTCAACCAGCGAATACAGTGACTGATTTTCAGTAATGAAGCCTTGTCTAAAAGAAAGAAGGAAGGAAAAAAGTATTTTAAAGAATGGTCATACTCTTCGATCCCCAATTCCCGGGAGAGGTACTTCCCTATAAAAGTCACGGTCTGATCTTCGTAATGTTACATGAAACTGGGATTCAAATTAATGTTTGGTAACTTTTCAGCCTGGATTGGACAACTACTCAGTTAGTCTAGTTAGGAGAGTACAAGGGTCTACTGAGCGAGAGGTTGCGGGTTTTAGTCACGACTACATTGACTCATAACGAGTGGTCAAACGTCTTTGCTAGGAATTGCAAACTGATACCAGTGAGTAGATCGAAAACGTTCGGTCAGGCCCGGCGTTTGAGTGACAGTTTTGTTTCTAATAGTCTTTTTACAGACCTATTATTTTCTCTTCAGAGGTTGTCGAGCCCACTTATGAAAATAAAACCCATGGGGGATTAATTGACTGCTAGCATAAAGCCTGGTTCTCAATGCCGCCGATCTACCTGCTACATGACTCCGACAGGGCTGCCTGTACTGCCTGCGATACCGTTCCGATATGAGAACAGAAGTCGCCGGCAACAGACGCCATGTCAGTCTTTACCGCACGGCATGCCTGCGAAGTTTACCCGAGTTCGACTTCGCAGGCATACCGGCGGTAAAGACCTGCGATGTTTCTTGAGCCGACAGCGTTATGTCCTCATATGTCGAAGTAGTATCGCAGGCAGTGCCAGCGGCTATGTCGCACTTCGGCGACATATGAGAACCAAGCTTAAGGGGCCAGAAGTAGTCTTTTTGCGCGCTTTGCTCTAGATAAATTCCTCGAATAAACAAAGACATAAGGTCTGGAGAACAGATACACGAGAACTACCCAGGATACCGGAGGTCATCTCGCTCACCATGCGGCGAGAAACATAGAGAACGGAGTGCTGAAGTGCTAGAATAAAAACCTCTGTATACACAGGGTAAACAAAAACGAGTACAGGACAAGAAATAAGACACGAAAGACATGACATGCTCGCAAAAATGGTACAGTTCCGTTCAGGTCTTGTGTAAGACGAGTCTCTTTTTATTTTTTTTGGTGTAAACGGCCATAAGTTTTAGGGTAGTTCGGCTTCTTTATGACCTGACCAGACCGGCAGATGGCAACCATAAAACAGTTTGACTAGTTTCAAAGGGCGCTTTTTGGGCAAACAACCAGGGCTAATGAGTAAGTTGAAAAAATAAAAGGCCATAAATGGGTAAAATAATAAATAATAAAAATAACAATGTTTATGGTAATGATAATAACAATAATTTTGTTTTAGAATCTGATTGGTTAATGTAAATTTCTGCACGTAATGTATTTGCACAAGTAATTACTTTGAGTTTAGTTTTAACGCTCTATTTCCAAGAAAGGTTTCATACACTGTAATCACAGTTCCTGAACCATGTACTGTAATTCAGTAAAGAAGATAGGAATTCTGATTTTGACCTTTTCATGAGGAGTTCCACATCAGAAAGCTCAATAGTCGTTCTGTGAGCATGTTGGCAGTAAGCCATAAGATCAGATGAAATTTGCTTGAAAAATAGCTGTGACCTGTCAAAGAATCATGCGAATATTAGTTACTGAAAACTGTCGCAAGTCTTTCTTCTTGGGAATGGAAAATTAGTCCCACAAAAACATTTCCTCACTTAATTAAGTAAATACCAGCCATTCTTTAGGAAGGATTATTTTTTATGAAATAAAATGGAAACTTTTATCGCAAAGTTCTATATTCATAATAGACAATTACAAGCACACTGAGTCCCACTTAAGGGGCGGGGGAAGTACTCCCCATAATGGCCTATAGAGGGAGGATTCATCCAAAAAGGTATCTTTTCCACGCCTCAGGTACATGAAAGGATGAATTCACTAGTTGAGGTATATGAAAGGCTAGGGAGATCTTTCATTTCGGTCTATAAAAAGGCCAAAAAAGGGCCAACAGATGCATTTTATAGAAGTGAAAACATCAACGAAATGTTGTGGTTTTGTAATACAGTGAAACCTCTATGAAGCGGCCACCTTCAGGATCTTCCCAAGTGTGCGCCTCAAAGAGGTTTGCGCAATGTTTGTTTTAACAAAGTTTGTTAAAATTAACATTCAAAGGTTACTCTGTACTGTGATAGAGTTCCATGAAGTGCTGTACTTTGAGCAAGACTTTTAGGTGAATTTTGATCGTGGATGACAATTACAGCCGGTTATCGGTGTAATCTACAGTTTATTGACATCTAAATGTATTGATTTATCTTTATTAATCGACTGCACGACGTATTTCAAGGACGTAATCCAATACTACTATCGTCAATTCAGTTTGGCGTCTGCTTAATAGAGGTTTTTAACAATAGACATTAGCCAAATAAAATATATTTTACTGTCCGCTGAATAGGGGTTCGTTATTAAGGGAAATATAAGACGTTAATTTCGGGACTCGACTTAGTGTCCGGTTAATTAGGGGTCCGCTTACGGACTGTAATAGAGTGCATTTACAGTAGTTAAAAGGGATGCAAAGTTCTAAACTAGATATGTGAAAAGGGCACTATTTGTCAATAGAAAGGTATATGAAAGGGGTACGTTTTCTGTCAAAAATGGTTACAAAAGGGTAAGGGGTTGCACCTTGGGTGTAGCCTCCTCTGTATAAGACTTTGTCGAGTATGCCCCTGGAACTACAGATGTAGGAACTGGGAACTAAATGTTTGAGGAAAAGGTTGAGGTCTAGTTCCAGTCTATACAGTTCAGTATGACTCTATTAAAAGTTGTTAGTAATTGTAGCTAATTATGTTGCTAGAGTGGATGAGAGAGAAACAAAATGTTGTTTGAATGTTGATTTACCCATTTTCAACGGCTTGAAGAGCTTCCCTTGAAAGCTTTGCTTGAGAGAAATGCTGGAAAATATCCCTCACAAGATTTGTTGGCATTTTAGGTCCCGTCGGCTTCCTGTTGAAAATTAAAGGATGATGAAGAAGATGAGAGGGTGGTGAAGCTTAAGGTGATTCCCTAGTTTTGCATTGCGCATCTCTTACTGCGCATAACAAGATGGCCGCTGTAAAAAAGAGCATGTGAAGTTATGTGAAGTAACATTATTAAATGAAGTTGACTGAAGAGAAACGCTATTGGAATTTTTGCTTGCTGTTGTTTCTTGTCCAGGAAAGACTCAATGTGTTGGGAATGTGCATAACGTAAGCAGTACGCGTGCTGCTGAGTTCGACTTCCTCACGGAGAACCTCGATAGTGGATGATTAACTTGCGCTTACTCACTTTCATTTTCATTTAAACGCTTTCTTTATCACATGATATCTCGATGTAAATTCTGTAAAAACAGATTTTTAAATACTTTCTTCCCCCTTTACCACGCATTCTATTTGAAACTCGCCCCAGTCCTCTCTCAAAAATCGGAGAAAATGCATTTGGTACGCACTTTCTGCAACTCTACCGCAAAAACGAGTACGGTGACCCCCATTTTTTATTTCATGATTTTAATAAGGACAGTGCTTCCTTTCGATGAGAAAAAAATTGGCACAAATCTATGTTCAGTTTTTTGGCAATTTTACTAAATTGTACTGATTGAGCTATCAAGGGTCGAATAGCGCGTGTCCAATTTAATTCCACTTTAGAGCATAAAGTAAAAACAAGGGCATTAAAAGGCATTTTTCTGGTACGTAAGTGGATAAACCGTGCATTAAAGCCAAATTCTGTTCGATACCACAAGCATCATCGAAAAAATCTCCCCTTTTTGTCCAGTTTTGGCTGCCCGCGGTTTTTGTAAATGCTCCCAAATAGCCGTATTTGTCATCATTTTCACGTCAAAACAAGCACGGTGACCTTCACTTTTTATTACTTTTTTATCATCTTCTTGACTTGTTCAATCAGTGTACCAAGTTTCATCTACAATCTATGTTAGGTTCTATTACTAATGAATCACCTTAAGGGATAAGAGAGGCAATGTGGTTGGTAGACAGCACATTGCATTTATAAACTGAAGGTCCCAGGCTCAAGACCTGATCTGATAACAAGCTGATTTGTGTGTTTTTTCTTTCTGCAGTTCTTTAGTTTCTGTCATGCTTGTAAATAACAAACTATTGGTAGACCTGCAGTAACCCTTGGGAATGGCCAACTGACTGCTTAATAAAGGTGGACTGTTTAATACAGGTTTTACAAACCAGAGTTGATCAACAAAACAGACGCTGGCAGGGTTTTGTCAATGCCATTCTTGGTGTCCATTTTTATAGGGAGTTATCCATCAATTTTTACTATAGAGGTGTCTGTTAAGAGACAGTTGGCTGGAGTAAGGAATAAAAAAGACTACATACTTAGAACTCTTTGCTGTGTCAACTTTTCCTGTTGGTGGTTTCCGTCCAAAAAACTTCTTTGCACCAGCAGCTCTAAACATCATAAATCAAAGTAAAGTTTTTTAATCGGACTTAGATCAGATGTATTCTAAGCTTGTGCAATGAGAAAGAGCCTTCTTCACAGGTAAATTGCAGTACATTTTCCTTTCCTAGGGGGAATAAATTTGGATAAGTAAGATCCTGGGAAACTGCCCACCAGCCCATTGGAAAAGTTATGGAGGTGGGGGATGGGAAATTTTTGAGCTTCATGAATTTTTTTTTATTTTTTCTTGCATGAATATATTTTTAAGAATTATTTTGGGGTTACTTAGAGCACGTGAATTTTTCCATTGAATTTTTCCCTTGCGTGGAAATGTTTGTCTGTACTTCACCCGCCCCCTCCATAACTTTCTTAATGATCTGTCCCTAACCCAAAGTTAACACTAACTTTTCGCCAAAAGCAAAATATTGGGATAAGGGAGGGGTGAGTTGGCAGCTTTTCAGAATCTTATAATGATTCAAGACTCCTTCCTTGTTTACTCTAACTGGGGAAACCCTTCATTCTGTAACAAATTACTAATTGGCGACATAATTTTCATAAATGATACTTTGATATCAGAATGATTTGTTACCTTTCTGCTTCATCATTTTTTGATGCAGACAACTGTCTTCCACCTGCTGCTGGAATGTTAAGAGGCAGTTTAGGAGTAACCAGATCTTGCCACATCCCAGATTTGTGTTGCACAGCATCATCACTGATCACTGTATCTGTTTGCAAAGCTTGATCTGCAGTTACCATAATTGATGAGGCACTATCGTCATTAACACTGGAACTGAAACTTTAATAAGACATACAAAGAAAATAATTTAAAACATCTCAGGAAAAAATAAAATAGAAAAAATCACATGACATAAAAAAAATAACCCAAGCAACAATTAATGGTAATTTTTTTATGTCTTTCAGTGGAATAACAGTGATTATTATTCATTCAAAATATTTCCCCAATTCTGATTGGCTAAAAGCACACACATAATTCACCATAACTAGTTACTGATGATCAAATTTGGAAGAATTTTGTGTTTAACGAGGAAATGACGTCAAACATGCAGCCCGCTACAGGTTAAGGCACCGTTACCCCTTGGGACAAGGTGGAGTTGTTTTGGTTGTGAAAAAAAAAAGGCAGACATTTTACTTGTTTCAAAAGGAAGAACTACAGCTGGAACAAGGCGAAATAAAAGCTAAAAACATGGCAAAAACAGCAAAAAGACAACTCAGATGGCGACATCTGCTATTTGGAGAATATTTGTGGAGCTGGACAAACCTAAACGTACACTATTGAAGATGAACTTAACATCAATGCAGGTAAGCATGTTTTAGCTCTCGGAGGGTGTTGTCCACAGAGGCCAAATAACACCCTCCTCGATCTGCTTAATTCTTCACATCCTACTCAGCCTGATTCATTAATTGCTAAATAAGGTAACAGTGGTAACGACAAATTATTAAAGCACCTAGGCTGCATTGTTCAAAGCAGGCTTAAGCTGCCCAGGTTTAGCACCAACTTTGAATTATAAAAATCTGAACGTTTAGGAAGCAAATTCCTGAGAATTTCAGGTTTGCATGCTCTACTAAAGAACTACCTAAAATTGACAGCAAAATAATGCTTTTTAAACAAGTTGAGTTCCCACAAGTGCAGTACATTGATTTAAGTGAGATAGTTCATCTTGTGAAAGCTGTCATCATTGTTCAGTGTGCGCTTAAACTTATCAATTCCTCTTTGAAGTCAGTCAAGTCTTGAGTGCTAAGGTGCTCCCTGAACAGAATGGAGGTTATAATCCTCAGCATGCAAAGAAAGTCATGTCCAAAACACAGAGCTAATGATTTTGCTATCGGATAAGTGAATTCTGTTCTTAACTTACCAGATGGACAAGTGAAGTTTTTGAGGAAAAAAAATTACAGAAAAACTGTTTTCGATCATGCTCGCTAAAAGAATATTTTCAGGCTAGTTAAAATGACTTTTGGGCTAATGCATGCTATCTACAGCCTGCCTGAATAGCAAGCTGTAAAACTGACTTTCTTCGCACCCTGTTCCCAGGTTTTGGATCTAGGTTCTTTTTAGCCTGAGAAAACAGCCAACATTTATGATGCTGCCACTGGTTTCCCTGTGAAATGACGTCTGAGCAATAACAGCAGAAATCCCATACTGATGATGTGTCACTACCCAGATATGGACAGTGCTTCTGATTGGTTGTGCTGCACGAGAAATTTGTCTCAAAGGAGAGGTTCCACTGTCTCTTACTTTGGCATTGCGTCTTCTCTTTCCTCAAGTGAATCCTGTGATCCTGAAGCCACTTCAATGTTAACATCATCTGATTGGCCAGTAGTTGTCATCTCATCAGACTTTTCAACTGTGTCAGTTTTGTCCTCATTAGGTGCGGTGCTTATCATGTGAGGTGACTGGTTTTTGCTGTCGTTTGATTGCTGGGGTGTCATGTCATCTTCAGTCTCAGTGGATGGTGAAAAGGTTGGCTCTACTGGAGTTTCTGCTATGGCTGGACACAATGAAGAATGTCTTTCAGTGTAATAATGATAATGATAGTGATAATAATAATAATAATCATAATATTAATAATCATAATCATAATAAAGGGCACAGGAGTAGGACAGGTTGGACCTCAGCCTACTCTGGGGACAACCCTGCCCACCAGAGTCTGGGGTGACACATTTGGCAAGTGTTTGTAAACCCAGAAATAATAATGATAATAATAATAATAATAACAATAATATTTTTTTTTGTCAACGTGTACTTTTTTAATACATATATGCACGAAACATTTTTACAAGTTGTTCCAATCTCTATTTTTAAATAAACATTGCAAGTTATACCACATACCAGTACTTTATTGATAACATACTAACTATTAAAATCCTATTTACAATTAATTCACTTTAGAAAAAAACTATTTCATCAAAACACTATTTACAATTCCTTTCGTTAAAAAAACACTTCGTTTTGATTAGAGAAAAATTCATTTCATTAAACAAAAATTCTTCAAATTAAGAACATTTCATTTCAATTAAAACAATTCATTTTGAATAAAAAAGAAGAAACTATTTTTAAGGTCAATTGCATTCTTTCTAAGATAATCACTAAAAAAAAAACACTAAAGAAGAGGAAAATTAAATAGCATTCATAATAATAATAATAATATTAATAATAATAAAGCGCACTGGAGTAGTACAGGTTGGACCTCAGTCTACTACGGGGACATGGACAACCCCACCTGCCAGAGTCTAGGGTTACACCTTTGGCAAGTTGTTCGTAACCCCGCGGCTACTCCCGTCAGGGTTACAACAAAGTATCATGACATGACAAGTAGAAATAATAGATTTTCATGCCGCATTGGTCATGAGGCGGATAAACACAGGTCGCAATCCTCAGTGTGGAACCAGGCTGAGATCGAAAGTATACTACTCCAACAAACTCTCCCCAGCAAATACAAAAGGAACTCCATGCTGAGGATACTCCTCACAGTGGCCCTCAATGATCTGCCGCCAGTTCAGAGACAAGACCCAGAGGGGAAAAATACAAATGGACTCGGGAAGAGTATATTGGAATAATGGAAGCTTACTACACCACAAAGCTATTACCAAGTAAAAACAACACTGCTCAAATTTGGTGCAATAAGAACCAAGATTCCAAACCTGATATCGACACTAACAACTTGGCCAACTAATGTCTGTATGTAGAAAGACAGCAAAAGCTCACTCCAACAGAGCTCCAAGAAATCAAAGACAGGGTTGGGTGGGTAAACAACATCCCGGCCCAACTGGATCCCCCACAAGAACCAACACAACCTCCACTAAACCTGGAAATTATACCGCAGGACGAAAACAAGCAGGAAAATAGGGCAGCCCAACAGACCCCAGAGGACGAGCAAACGAAAAAAAGTGGAAAACCTCATTAGGTAAAAATGGGAAATTACTAAAGAGATGGCCATGAGGAACAGAAAACCAGTCCCAAAAGTAAAAATTAACAGCCATGTGGCAGAAACCCTGAAAAGGGAGAGCAGAGTGTGCCAAATAAGAGAGAAGATCAACCACTATCAGGACTCAAAAGTGGAAATACAAAAGATGTGGAACTGCAAAAGCATACCTGTTGTTCAAATTGGGGCGGGGCAGTGACCAAAACTTGATGATGTGGGTTACTAAGATAGGAACACCTGGGATCTTGAAATTACTCCACGAAGCTTGCTTGTTGGGAACAGCATAAAAGGTCTTAAGAAGGACCCTAGACACCTAAGGTTATAGGAAATAGCTTGATGACCTAAGGATATGTGACCACCGATACAACTAGTGGTGTGAGATATGAACAATAATAATAATAATAATATAATTGCAATTTAAATAATGTTCAGTAATCATGTTCATGTAAGATAGAGTATTGCAATATTCTCTTGAAAAGAGACACGTGTTTTGAAAGGTTTTTACGCTTTTAAAAGTACATTTAAGAGTTATTTAGAGGGATCAAGAAATGTAAAATAGTTGTGACAATAACTGTCAACTAAACTCTAGTTGTTTAGAATCATGTTTATCAGCATTTACATTAATAAACACATGATGGAAATGAACTTGAAAGCCTAAGCTCCTTTGGTCACTATGCACATTTCACCTTTCTTGATTTATATAACTTGTTCTATTTTTTATTACCCTTGTAATGTACTGTAAGTTTTGTAGAAACCTCTTGTAATAGTAAATATACATATATATATATGAAAAACTAAAAATGCTATCAAATGAAGGTGAATTGAGAGATCATGTGACCTTGTAATCCAAATAGGGAACAAACTTTCTGTACCTTCCCGTAACACATTCTGAATGGTGCTCCTCGGAGTATTGTCATTGTGAAGACTTGCTCTCGTTTTTCCACTTTTTGCTTCACTTATCTCTGGTGGAACTGTTTTTGGTTTCTTTACTTTCACAGCACTTTTAGCCACTGGTGCTATTTGCAGAAATCCTGAAATCTAGCCAGATCAAGAGGAGATGTCAAAAAATAATAAGAATACAGCTTGGTTAAGTGGCAAGAGGTTGCTTCAGCTTATCTGCTAGACTTTCAAAAAGTCCTTCAATCATCCAACTTAATGTGGCTCAGGATGAAGGTTACTCGCTCACCTGCATTGCATCTTAAAAAGCTGCTCCGCTAATCTAGAAACCCCTAAAAACTTGCTCTGCTCGCTTAGAAACTCGTGAGGTTGACTTGTTGAAAGTCCACTTATCAGCCCAAATCTTTGAAGAGAATAAACACAGCAATTAGGGCACCAACTTGCCCCCTGCCCACAATGCAAATGTCTTTAAAATTTTGTGTCTTTGTTCAGCTATAATCTACTCTTGTTTGAGATCTATTATTTTTCAAACTTAGCAAGTTTACTAATTTTTAGGTGCTCCTTTTTTCAGCTGTGTTGACAGATTTTTGCCAAATGATCCTTATCAAAACTACAGAAAAAAATCGTGGAAGGGTCTATTATTCTGCTGCTATGCATGATTCAAGTGGTGAACTGTAGTGTTCTTGCCAGGATTTGCTACACTGGGGTCCACAGGACCCATAGAGAAGCTTAAAGGGGGTCATGAGGAAGAAAAGCAGATCACAATTTTTAGATTAAGTTAACTCAATGTCTTAATCACAGGTCTGAGTTAGAGTAAATACCTCACACTGTCTTAGATAATAGAAATAAGGAAATGTACGTGTGTGTACGTATGTTTATGTACGTTTTGTAAGAGGTTTTTTTTCCTTCTTTGTGCCCTTGAGACACCTTAGGCTTATTATAGTGCAGCATTTCCTGGAAGAGTGTGGCAATGCCGCAATGGTGTGGTCTGGTAAGAACTGTTCTTGTAGCAAAGAATTTGAGGGCAGGGCTTGGTTGCATACAGAATGTTAAAATGTTGAGAACTCTTGTGTATTGTTTCAAAACAATAAGTTATTGTTTTAGAACAACAGTAAGAGCCCCTTCACCTTATGCAACTGCCCCAACTGATGCCAGGTTAACCAGATGAGAGGGTATGACATGTATGGGTTTCAAAGATGTACAAAATAAATTTCCATGAATATGATGGTATTCCAGATCTTAAAATTGTAATGAATGAATTAATTAATTGTAAGCTTAACTACAAAATCTGGTAACATTTCTGTACAGCCTCATACATGTGTTGTGCAGAAATCTCATACTATTTCACACAAATAGTTTGTATGAATGGAGTCAAAACATGAATTCATAATAAATGTATGGGGCTGAGCGGAAATCTTATCCGTTAACTTATTATAGTCATAGCTTACCAGAGTTCTCGGTGTCGTGGAATCAGAAGGTGTTGTAGCACTAGCGAAAGGAGCTTTCCTTTTGTTCGCAGATCTTGACCGAGTCAACATACGGCTTGCTACCTCCACCTGGGACGGAGGATTAACTGGAGTTTCCCTCACCTTAACCGCTCTTGGGGTTGTTCTCGGTCGTACACTTCTGGCGCTTTTACTAACGCTTGTTGTGGTCAATACTCCTCGGATAATTTCTCGAGGGGTAGTTTCATTGACGTCCATTTTGCATTAAACACAAATGCTTTAGATCTCTCGTTTGGGCGCTTAAAATAGTTCATATATGAGCAAGAAAGTTTGCTTTTATCTCAAACAATGAAAAATTAACGGGTATAGACAGTTACATTGCCATAAAACCACTTAAAATGGTTTGAAAACCTATTTTTTGTTACCCGCCATGTTTGTAGTTCGCGCCGATGTCTTAAAGCTTCGCGTGGACTCACGGGATATCAACTAATGGCATGGTTACTAAGCCTCATGCAAAGTCATTCTCTGTTCACAACTTTTATTTCTTCTCGGCTCTTTTTCTTCCGCTCATAAAAAGAATCTTAAAAACCAAACAGACATGTCGGGAGGTTCGTATGATAGAGCAATAACCATATTTTCACCTGATGGGCATCTTTTTCAAGTAGAGTACGCCCAAGAGGCGGTGAAAAAAGGTTCAACCGCGGTAAGCTTATTTTTCGAAATCTTTTCGTCTTTTTTAGTGACTCTCGCATTTGATGTCCGCATTTTATAATGATTTCATTGAAAAATCATTAACAAACCCTTGTCTTAAAGGTTGGAGTCCGCGGCAAAAATATTGTCGTCCTTGGAGTGGAGAGAAAGGCGGTCGCTAAACTCCAAGAACCACGCACTGTTAGAAAAATTTGCACTCTGGATGACCACGTTGTCATGGCTTTTGCAGGTAATAAAAGTTAGGATTTCTTAAGAAAAAAATGAGTTAAAGAACTCTCAGTTAATGGTTCCTTGTTAATTTGTGTTGTAGGGTTGACAGCGGACGCTAGAATTTTAGTGAATAGAGCCCGTGTAGAATGTCAAAGCCACAAACTTACCGTTGAAGATCCTGTTACTCTAGAGTACATTACAAGATATATTGCAACCTTAAAACAGGTATTACATAGTTTTATGTTTTGTCTAGGTTTCTACCTAATCAAATGTCTGTTTTTTCAAAACTCTAAGAGCATTCGCGGTCTAGTCACGTGGTAGGGTTGTACATATACGAAAAATTCCACGAACGTTGTCGTCAATCCCATATGGTCTAGTGGTTAGGATCCGGCGCTCTCACCGCCGTGGCCCGGGTTCGATTCCCGGTGTGGGAACGACGATGATTTTTTTTTCTTTTTCTCTTTTCTACTTCATTTTTTCCCCGTAATTTTTTTGGGTACTGAGTTTTATTTTAAAAACTATACTGTTTTTTAAGAAAAAAAATCCAGGTTGATTTGTGGAAGGAACCATAAATACATATGATACCTTTTTTGTATAGTAAACACGACATATTGGTATTAACCCTTTACCGTCAAAGTGCTTATTAGCAAACTCAGTTTCCAGACAATGGTGTCACTTAAAAATTTCATTTTTTAATAAGGATTTTGTTTTTACTTTCTTTTTTTTCTGAAAGCTGTTGTGTAATGTTATAGTTGGCGTATAGACCCCTTCACAGCCTAGACCTGCTATTGCTATTCATTTTTCTACTTTTGTGTATTACTGAATACATGTATGAACTAGAGATTACAACATTTTTATTTTATTGTAAGCATATTGCTGAAAGCAGATTTTGGGCAGTAAAACATCACAAAAAAACAATAAACTGACATGCCAGTAAATTTGGGTCAATGAATGATTGTGGGATAAAGGATTACAATCATGAGTTCTTTTTGATTTGGTTCTTAAATGGCCAATCACAGTCACATGAAAATAATTTGAAACTCTTTGTGTGTGCCACAACGTGCAAATCTTAGTGCAATTAGAAGGACACAGTAAGAGTTTTATGATTTGAAATTTGAATAACAATGCAAAAATATGCATGCATTTAATCATTGATAAACAACATACATATTTGTGATAAGGGATCCCAAAAAATTACAGGTAACCCAAAGATTAGTGTCCTACTCACTTTGGGGCTTGTGGCAATAAAATAATTACTAATTAAAAATTGTTATTTTTAACATGTAACAAGTTGCTTAAATGATTTTTTAAAAGCGCTACACCCAAAGCAATGGTCGCCGTCCATTTGGCATTTCTACACTTATTGTTGGGTTTGACTATGATGGTACTCCACGCCTTTACCAGACAGATCCATCTGGAACATATCATGCTTGGAAGGTGACTATCTCCTTGACTATTTTAAGACAGCTTGGTACTCTGCACCATTTTCATTAATTTTTATTACTATTATTATTATTATTATTTATCAACTTTTTGATGCTTTTTATAATTGTTATTAGTAGTCTTTAGATAGTCATTTTACAACAATTCTCTTTCGTAGACAAGAAAAATGTACATAGGGTATATATTTTAATATTTCATATTCTTGAATCTGTAAATAGTCTATTTTTTTTTTTAATCTTTGAATAAAGTCTTGTTTTATTATTATTATTATTATTATTATTATTATTATTATTATTATACTCACTATCTCTCCTCTCACTGGCTAAGAGCCTACAGTTAGTTTCGGAAATTAGCACGACCTATTTAGTTAACTCCTAGCTGATCAGTGACTAAACTGTAGGTTGGGAGTGCAATGCACGATTTCCAAGAGCAATGTCAAACTGTGTTCCATGTGATGCTGTGTTTATCCATATTTTCTTCAAAACAATGTACAATAAAACAATTATTAGATTCATGTTTTGTGATATCCAGAATAATCAATCCATGGTTGGATTTATGGGTGGGCCAAGGTATTTGCGGCAATCACTTTATCTCTGAAATGTTGTAAAAAAAATTTTTAAGTAAAATATATAATGCAGTTAAATCTCAGTTAAGTGACGACCTCTTTAGATAGATAGAGATATA
Organism: Porites australiensis; assembly: GCA_022179025.1. Classification (NCBI taxonomy): domain Eukaryota; kingdom Metazoa; phylum Cnidaria; class Anthozoa; order Scleractinia; family Poritidae; genus Porites; species Porites australiensis. The sequence continues at coordinate 66,971 of BOPM01000691.1, read as the reverse complement.
TGGTTTATTAAGCGGTCTCACTCTATTAAGTGGCCAGTTTAAAGTAAAAAAATAACAGTTGTAGAAAAGATTGGTAAATGTAACCTCTATTAAATGACCACCTCAATCAAGTGGCTCTGGTAACTTGATGTTCTGCACCCCTCCCCCTTACTGTAACTGACTTTTACTGTAACTCCTAATGATACTCTCTGATCTTTATTTTGTTCATGTTTTGTCTCGGTAGGCAAATGCCATTGGCCGCAGTGCAAAAACTGTTCGTGAATTTTTAGAGAAACACTACACAGATGAAGTAGCTGACTCAGACGATGAGACCATTAAACTAGCCATTAAAGCTCTGCTTGAGGTATGTAGCAATGAGCATGATGTCTTTGGTAACTTACAACTTAATCTAACAAGCATAACAAAGGAGGTCCAGGGATTTTTGTTGGAGGTTTCCCGATTGTAGTGTACACCATTGAAGGTGTAATCATCCCACCCTTACAGGCTGTTACACTTCCGAGCGTATTTACTCGAATAGGCGTCACTTTACAGGGCTCAAAATAACGGCCAGTCAATGGACAATGTCCGGCCAGAATGGCGTCTTGACCGGCCAAATGCTCCACTGACTGGTCATGTTATTGGTCACGCAGACTCCTATTCTTGAACAAACAGCCAAATCCTTTCCTGAAAATCTTTTTGACTAATATTTCGGACACATAAAGGTGTCATAATGAAATGTTTACAGGTGTGTGTTATTTCCAGGTTGTACAATCAGGAGGGAAGAATATTGAACTTGCAGTTATGAGAAAGGGGGAAACTCTTAAGGTAATCAGTAACAAGTATCGGTAGTTGTCTTCGTGAATGAACTTGAAGGTTCGTAGATTGTGACGACCTTCATTTTTTCTGGCCTGAACTCAAACCCAGTCATCATTCCTTATCCTTTAACATTTCAAGAGTGTGTGTAATGTCCGGCAGATTAACAATCAGTAATAAATCCCCTGTAAGCGACTACCCAAAATGCTAAGAGTTAATAGGGAGCTTAAGCGACGGCTATGAAAACGTCACTTAAAAAGTGAACTCGCGCTGCCTCAAACTTTATGGCGCTTATCATTTCCATCTCGTTCAATTCCTCAAATGTTGTCAAATTTTTCTGGAGTTGAATTCTAAAGGACTGTATCAAAGTTCAGGAAAAGAAATAGAAAGTTGTTGTCGTGTGTTCCCGTCCTCGACAAAACTTGAAATTAGGCAGTTTCACGTTGTAGTCGTGCAATGACGGCTAAGAACTGTACAAAAATGGTGATGTACGTGCAAAGTTGTTGTTGTGCCAATCTAAACGGTTAAACTACTGCGTTTATGAGAGTCGAACATCACAGGATCTCTCTCCCATGTGAAGAGGTCTGAACACATCTTCTACTTGGAAAAAGTGTATTTCCATGTTGTCACTTTAAGTTCTTTGTATACTCTGAATGGTGTGTAGTATAGAGCGAACTTGGAGAAAAAGAAATGCGTCAAGTAGTAGCTTTCAGAAGTTCAGAAAAATCAGTGGAAAAGTCTTAGTTATTTCGAGCAACAACAACTTGCCGCTCATAACGTCACCCCAAAAGCGTTAAGTTTCTTAAGGTGATCGAGAGTAGTGGCGGTCCTTTTCGAGGGGTGGTCGCTTTAATAGAGAGGAGAAGTCGTTACGTCACGTTGCCATAGTAGCACAATTTTGGGATGACAACAAACCGGTTAAGCCACTTAAAAGTCTATTCGCACTTTTTCGAACTTCACCCATCTTATTCACTTTCATTAAAATTGGCAAATCTTGGCGAAATTTTCTTTGGGACTTTATCTTTCGTTATCTAAGTTTTAGAAAAAGAAAGCGACATTTTTGTGTTGTGTTCACCTACACCATAAAGCGGGCTCGTGAAAATAGGAAGTTTCATGTCGTAGTGGTGCAACGACGGCAAAGCAATGTACGAAATAGCGTGATGCACGTCTAAAGTTGTTGTTTGTTAATTTAAACAAATTATTTTTTGCCGTTCTCCTTGCCGTCGCCGTCGTCGTTGGTTTTGTTGTCACCCAGAAATAGTGCTTCCATGGTAACGTGACGTCACACTTCTCCTCTCTATTGCCTTGTCCCTGTACGGCGTTTTCCCAGTCCCTCTCGGTCAATTCACTTCGGTGAAGTATCTGAGGCGAACGGGCGGGAAACACTGGTCTTGTAAACATGAGCTGTCTCACTTTTGTGGATTTTTGTCTAGGCCTCACATTTTTGCTTGGACCACGTGACCCAAAACGCTTTGGCCGCCCGGAATAATGAGGCTTGGGGACTAGGCGAGTCGTTAGTAATTTGTCTGGGAAAATTTTGATATTTTGGATCGGTGCTGGCTTAGGGAGGTGGTCGCTTACAATAGGCGGTCGGACATGAAGGTTGGGCTGTAATTACACTTACCACCGCATGCGACGCTTCCCCGTGAATTAGACCAAAGTTTCATGGTCCGTCGCTAGGGCTTAAACCTCCTACGCAGACGTTCTCAGGGTGTTGTGAATGTCTAGTTTTTTCATTCCATCTCTTCACTGAAACCTTTAGTGGTACAGTGAAAGGCTCTGGATTCAAGAATCATTTTTTCTCTCTTGCAGATTTTACAGCCAGAAGAAGTCGACAAATTTGTAGAAGTCATCGAAAAAGAAAAAGAAGCAGAAGCAGAAAAGAAAAAGAAAGAAAAGGCCTCAGGATCAGCTAAATAAAAAAAGAACAATAACTTGGACAGTTTTTTTTGTATTTTTCATTGACAGCCTTAGGCTTGAGTTACCAAGCAACAACAGGAGTTAACCAAATTCAACACTTCAAGGGAGTTTGAGACTCCTTGAAGTCATGCAAGAGTGTCGTAAAGTTGGATTTTTGCCGATTCAAAGCTATTTGAATCTTGGAGAGAATGGGAGGGTAATGGCGGGGATTAAAACTCTTGTTAACTTTCAAGTCCTTTGAACTTCTGTGAGCTTTGTTTCTTACTATGAGATGAGAGCGAATAGGTGGTACCTAAAAAAATGCATTTTTGTAACCTCTTGTTGTAACAAGAACTGACTCAGGTCAACTTCTTTACTATTGTGTCTCTTACTTGCTCTTATGATCCTGTGCGCAAAATAAAACTTAACAAAAAGAAACAATGTGATCGATGTTTTTTTGTTTTACTTCTTCGGGTTCACTTCTTTATTCTTGATACATGTATATCGAGAGTTTGCACGTGGGGTCACAGATTTCTGCAAGACTAAACTGGGAGAATTAGAAAGTCCTATTCCGTAGAATTTTGCACAGCAAAAGATGGGAATTAAACGGAAAAAAGGTTCCACTTTTCAATCTTACGATGCGTATGTGGCGGTTTTAATGTACCTATATTAGTAAGTACTTTGTGAAACAAATAAATACTTCTACATGTACATGTATGTTCATTCTTAGTACCGAATTTGTCCTCAAGAGTAAAACGTACAAAGGTTTTGTTTAGTGTTTGTTTATCTCCTTTACGACAGCGAACTCTAAAGGACAAATCCTTTGTCCCTCTGGTTGTCTCTGAATCTGACATGAACTTCTCTTGACGGATTCAAAGTCCACGCAACCTTTCCTTAAATCACTTATGTACCTTTTCTTTGGGTTAAGGCAATTCCCTTGAAAAGGATGTACTATCCAATTTTTTGTCAGTCCAGGCACAATTGTCAGCAATATATAGGACATCCAAAAACTGAAATAAAAAGATGGGGTCACCATGCTTGTTTCGCCCTGTGTGCCCGTTATTCTGAGAGGTTTTTCCTATAACGTGCGAAATATTCCAAACTTGAACAACCGACAAAAATTGTTAGCATCATATAGCAAAAATATGAATCTTACTAAACCCTAAAACCCGTTTCAGATTTGTGTGGGCTATAATTTTTCAGTAAAATGGCTTCAAGTTATGCGATCTTGAAAAAAGGAGAGTAATGGACAGTGTTCTTCTCTGTGGCTCTAAATGAGGAGTTTCACGTCAATCATATCTAAAAATTTACAACTTTTACTAGAAAGACGTGTATCGCAGAACCTCGCGAAGCTCTGGGGGGAAGCTGGGGGAGGCCCATAAAAAGCTATAAACTGTCAGAGATGGAAGGGGGGAGAGGCTTGGAGTAAATTGTGTAGCTTGAGAGGGCGGGTTTCAACACTGGCTCTAATATTGGAAGGTGAGATGAAGTTGATCTCCTTTTAATTGGAGTAAGTTTGAACCCAATGCTCTTTCTCGTTAAAAAGGATTTTCTGGGAATAAAGTGAGGTTGGTGTTATTAAGGAAGGGTAGCCAATGTTTCGTAGGTCCCGTGTTCACTCCATTTGACCCTCCTGATGTGTAATTATAGTCAAAGGAAATGGGTGTGATAGTGAATAACTGCAGGCGAATATGCCGCTAACCCATGGTATCTTTAACAGACCCCTTAATAAGTATATCAGTGTAATAATTACTTGTGATGTGTGTCATTGGCAATAGATTTATATCTCGCCTCATGGATCAGAAACCTATCCGTATTATTAGACTATTGACTTGATTTCTTTTAAAACTGTGATTTCTTGGAATTTTGAATTGCGAGGGAGTTTTGCCGGAATTTTGTATTGATATTGACGTTTTCTTTTCATGGATATTTTACTGAAGTTTTGTGTGCAGCTTTTAACAAGATTTTAATAAAGTATTATTATTAGTAGTTGTGACTGGATGAAATGGTAGGATATAATGCTGCAGTGAATAAAAAGTAAATGCTGGTAACTGGAGAAAAAATATTTATTGGTAAGTGAAATACAGCAATGAGAGTGTTTTCACATGTTGTAGTACATAGTCACACTTGACAGCTAATTGTTTGTAGCAGTAAGGCGCAAACATAATCACTTACACTAAAATTATCTTCTTCGACGCAAAGATAGGCAGCAAGAGTTACACGATCTTTCCAATGGATCGGACTGAGGACAGCCTATCAGCCTTTACACCATCAGCAATGGAAGCCATTAATAATCTGGGCAAATAGTCAATTCATTTGGTCAGGGAAAGTGTATATTATTGACTGTCAGTCTGGGAAAAAAAACTATGCCTCTGGCAACCATGTCTCAACAAGCTCATGCATGTTGAGAATTGAGAAACTGATCACCTGTCTCAGTTATACCATTTACTCTATTTGTCTTCCACCCTTCCATTCCTATCTTTTTATGGGCCCCTCCCCTGAGCTTCACGAGATTCTCTGATACACGTAAAAGGGAACACAAGGGTCCATTTTTACACTACCATGAGGTAATGAGTCGTGTTTGGCCCGTCAACATTTTATTTCTAAATTGTTGATTGGTCACTTACCATGCAATAAAACAATGGTAAAGGAATATTGCTCTCGGTTGAGCAGGTGTTTGTGGGGAGGGACGAAATACGAGCTCCCCTAAAAAAGCCTGCATGTGAGGCTAATCACTAAATCGGCATCTGTAGTTTTTGTTGTAAGGCCTTCTTAAACTTGTTGTTCATTGTAACCTTTAAAAGCAAAGAATAACCTTGTTCTGGATATCATTATTTCTCTTTACCAAAGGCATACCTTAAATGCTATTTAAACGTTTGCAATGCAATTTTAGAAAAAAACTAATTAAACTGATTAAATAATTGTACCTTGTCTCACTTGCTGTAATGATGATTTTTTGAATACATTAGTTATGTTGAACTATCAGCATCTTACTTGACATACCTTAATCCTTATTTCCGTTTCTTTTTCAGGAAGCAATCATGAACGTATAGAGTTTTAATCGCAGAGATGTTGGGGTATGTCCTGACAGTTTCATTTCATTTTTTTAAATGTTTTGTTACAGTAATTACTTAGAATTTACATACAAATGAAAAGGAAAAGAAAATAAAATAAACAGTATATGTATCTACTTTTATCTTTTTGCTAGCTGTAATTTGTTTTAGGAGCAAGATTCTTGTTTCTCCGAGTGTTTGAGCCAATCCATACTAGCTTCAGTTTTGTTGCTATTGAGATTGTTCGCACCCTGTCTGCATTTCTTTTCTTTTACCATCTGTATTTATTACGCTCATGAAGTAAATAAATAATAGAGAAAAATATATATACAGTCGAAACTCTCCGTACGGACACCTCTCCAATACGAACAGTTTCCTATGTACCGTCAAAATCCTCATACATTTCCTCTACAAAAACCTCTATAATACGCACCCTCTCTAATACGGACCACGGACACAAAAACTCTTAGCCCTTGGGAGCAAATACCTACAAATTTAACCCCTTTATTATGGACACTCCGGGGACCAGATGTTGATAATTTATGGTATGTACCATTTCCTGTCGGCGGTAACACAAACATTGACGCTATCAGTCACCGATACCAGTACCAGAACATATCAGTGGGGTCTAACACGTGATGTCATCATAGTGACATCTCTAATACGTGACCTTTCTGATGTCCCTTCGGTGTCCGTGTTAGAGAGATTCTACTGTACTTATAGCCTGACTTATAGCGGAGCTCCACCCGCGCGTGGGCGGAGCCCCATAAGTAAGGAAATGTGGTAATCTACCCATTCGAGAAAATTTGGTAATCACGTGACCGTACGACCGTCCGTCGCACCACAGGGAAACCAATGTCTACTCTCACACTTTCTAGCTAGTTTGGGAGCCCAAGGAAAAACTAATTGCACATCATCGTTGTGATCAATTGACAGCTGTCAAAAGAGGGTACCCGCTGACCAGTATCACCTGACCGTACAGCGGGCTCAAGTGTTCACCCATCGAGGTCGAGTATTTTTTTGAAGTTATCCGCGGACAAATTACCGGTTTCAAATGATCGTAGGCTCAAGTTCATTTTTTCCAATGATTCATATGAAATATGTTGTGTTTATGTCACTATGACCCCGCACTGTTAAGATTTTGATTTCAAACTGACCTCGGACGCGAAAATTCAACCATTTTTTTTAAATACAGGCGGGGAAGAACTTTTCTTACCACGGTCACGCGTTGGTCACGCTCTACGTCCAATTTTTATACTCTGATTGGTCAAAAATTGACAGGTGAGTTCATGCGGAAATTTATGCAGCATCATGGAAGTACTTTGAGAGCAGAAGCTGACAGAGTTTTGTGTCAACTTGTGATGTATTTAACTGTCTTCTCCACTGGATGTACAAAATGAAATACAGCTGCTATCAAGAGTCTCCTGTTATTCATGGCTGGTTTGTTTATTGGGTTTTGGGTTGAGAAATGCGTTGCTTGTCAAAATTCGGTAATCCGATTTCG
>BOPM01000691.1:39050-51550 GCA_022179025.1 Porites australiensis | reverse complement strand
GTTAAAAATACACCGTTAAAAGACAAAAAATGGAAAGAAAGTTCAAAAGAATGCTCAGCTTTCTTTTTATGGAGGAAGGGAAGCTTTTCATCCAGAAATCGTCCTTGAGGAATTCAACCTTGTTTTCTTCATGACAGAGTGCATGGTTTGTTTTGAAATGCAACCAAGGCAGTGAAGTTTTTGCTGAATTTTCAGGTACATTTTGCACTCTATGGCCAAGACAATTACGTTTTTGAAAGGGAATTTAGGTATTTTTAAATGTTTCATGGACGCACAGGCGGCCCAAGCTCATTTCATGAACGCGGATGTGACTCTTGCTTGCGAGCGGTGTTACAAACGGTTATTTACAAAGGTTTGTGCGGGATGCAAACGGTTTTTCTTAAAAGTGAGAAAAAATGTAATTTTTTGAATAAAATCAACTTACCTTATTGCTTTGTTGTATTCTTTGTTGTTTGCTCGCGTCTCAGCTCGTTTTGAAGCGTTTTCGGCGAGTTAGCTCTATTTTGGTGTTCCATTGCTAAAAGAAAGACTTTCTTTTAGCAGTGGCTAACTCGCCGAAAACGCTTCAAAACGAGCTTGGGCCGCCTGTGATGGACGTTTCATAAATTTTTCTCTACGGCACTAAAGAAAAATTACAAAATGTGCCCCGATTTGAGATGTATTTTATGTTGAATTTTGCCATGTGCTCAGCTGATTTCACTTGCATGAACGGATCGACGATCTAGATAGTGTTTTCCGAATTACTTTAAAGGATTAACTTTTTGGATTTTGAATAAAAATTTTCAAGAAACGGCTTCTCTGTCTATTGTTTTGAGTTTGTTCATTCATACAATTAGCTCAAAACACGATCGTGACTACGACATCCAAGCTGAATTTAAGCTTAAATGCTTCTCACATTCATTACACGCATCACTTTTTGCGAAGACGCCAGGTTCAGGTTTTGGACACTTTTCGATACGCAGCTAATGAATTTTATTTGAAAATATTTTTTACTGTATATTCTAGACTTTTAATATAAGAATTTTAAAAGCCTATTTGTAGTATAAGTTTACTGTGCAGAGGGTCAACGAGGCATTGTTATTTAAAGTGACAACTTGGGTTTCATAATGTTATGTTTGGCCCGGCTGGTGAGGCAATAATATCCTGCTCAGTGTTTTGGTAAGATTCCTGGTTTCAACCTTTGAAAGCTTTCTCGGCTTTTGGGAGTTTTTCCGCCGTTTGTCGGCCATTTTTTTTCAAGCGGGCGCGGGAACATGAAGTAAAATTATGTCACGTTGTTTACGAAGTTTGATTGGTCAGTTATCTCTTCCCCTCGTTCCAAACATGGTACTTTCGAAAATGAATAATCACGAGCATCGGACAAAGCAAACATATGAGAGTTACACGTTTCAACTCTTTATGAGTTTCTGGTACAATTTAACAATTATTTATACTGAACCCTTTTTATTTAAAAAATTAGCTTATTTATGTGTTTATGCAGTCACCTTGATGTATCTGTTGTAATTTCCCACCTCATGTAATTTTTTGTTTTTCTTTTGTTTTTGGGTATGGTAACGTATGCTAATGAAGTTGAAACAAAAGAAAAATAAAAATTACCTGAGATAAAAACTTAACTACAACATATCCATTTATTATTTTATATGCTTTGTTCTTCAATAAACATTTAAATACAGTAAACACCCACTAATAAGAACCTGTGGATTAAGAACCTTCTGGCAGAAATTATTGCCACTTTAATACCAATGCAAAACTACAAGAACCTGTTTAGCCTAGCCTACGTTGCAGCCAGCCCACGCTCTCATCTAAACCTTTTGTATAGTCCATTTGCGAAATAGTGCACAAAAGCTTGTTCTAACATCCTGCAGAGTCGCAAAGACATATGTGAGGGTTTCTGATAGGCAGGTTTCTTGCCGGTTAACGTCTGTTATGCACCCCATGATTGGCCTAGATGGTAAGGGCACGGTGACATGTCAAAATTCACAGAAGGGAGTTGGCAATGATCGTTTGCAGTTTACAGCAAACAATGAAAAAGCAGTTCAAACTTTAAAGCCTTCTTCTGCACAAAAAAATGCTTTGAGGGAATTCCTTGTGATTTATATATTTTTTAAAAGACTTAATTTTGCTTGTAAATTTGCCCACTGGTTTTCCAGCATCTTCCAATTGCTGCAGATGCACTGTCGCATATTCTGCAATCTAGCCGACAGTTCTAGGCTTCTAGCGTCCAAAAAAAAAAAGTCAGGAAATCATGATCTTCACAGCCAAAAATAAAACCTACTACATGTGGCTATAATTTCAGGTCCAGGCATTTTAGAAAAAACCAAAGAAACTAAGGTTATTTAGCCACAAGAAAAAAGCGTAAGGCTTAAACTACAGTGGCCCACAGGGGACATGCTGCAAATAAAAAAGTTGCTGCAAATTAAATAGAGTTGCTGCAAATAGAATAAAGTTGCTGCAAATTAAATAAAGTTGCTGCAAATTAAATAAAGTTGTAGCAAATTAAATAAACTTGTAGCAAATTAAATAAAGTTGCTGGAAATTAAATAAAGTTGCTGCAGATAAAAAAGACAGACCTGCACGGACTCCCAATGTGGTTTTTGTGCTTGCGTTGAATTATCAACTGCCTTCAAGTTACATTTTTGCACTCAGGCATGTCTTGTAGGATATGATCGGAGGTCTTAAACTGTTTTCAACACTGCAGAGGCTGATTTTTTATTAGACCTGTAGACTCCAGTTTGCCATCAACGTCTTTTTAAGATCTTGTACTGCTGGGTTATATGTTGTGACAAAAGGCAATAGTCTCTCTATATTTTTTTGTTTTTGTTTTAGTCCCCATCAGTGTCTCGAGTCAAGGTTGACACCCTAACAACGACCTTTCTATATCTGGTATAGGATATTCGTGTACTTTGAGTTCGCAAGGCACTCTTCAAATGTTTGTTTTTTTTCTGGAGCTTTTTCTAATCAATCTTATTTCTTTGCCTTTAATAAAACTTCTTTTTACTCCCGAAGGGTGGAACGAGGTGAAGTGTACATGTTGAAAGGTTTTAGTCGGCTTATAGTGGGATTTAATGTCCAATGAAGATGGATTTCTCTGTGAAATGTTCTCCTTTGAAACTATTGTATCAAGGAAATTTATTTCGTTATTTCATATTTTGGCCGTGGATTTAATTTTTGGGATGGGATTTGTCTTAGTTTCTTTGATAAAAAGTTGGGTCTTTTCTGTTACAGTCCCAAAGAAAGGAAACGTCACCAATGAAACATTTCCATTGGTATTTCTATGTTGGATTAGGTTTGTTTCACTCTCCGCCTTGTAGATATTTGCAAAGGACACTACTGTTTTTATGCCCAATGCAACTCCATGGGTTTGAACATAATTGCTTCCATTGAACTCAAATAAGTTTTCTGTCACTGAGGATTAGGCCAAGCATTTCGTGAGTGGGCCTGGATACAACTATACTGAGTCCTCCTCTTCCCATCAATGCGTGCGCATACTTTCCTGTCACTTAATTTGCAGCAACTGCTTTTATTTGCAGCTACTTTATTTATTTTGCAGGAACTTTTCTATTTGCAGCATATCCCCTGTGGACCACCATATTAAACAGAGGTAAAAGGAAATCATTTCGTGGTAAACTGCATTTGCGATCAAATCCTGTCATCTGCAGAAACATAAACCATAGGAACTTATTGCTCAATATGCATGGAACAGACCAGCTTCCTCAAACTCTAAATGCGAGACTCAAAGTGGTAAAATAAAATTTACTCAGTGTAGAATACTCCATGCACTGCATAAACTACGCAAAAAGAGAGCAAGAAAAACCACTGTTGTTCAAGCTGACTCTTCGGTCATGTTAATAGCATTATCAAAAGCTCAATCTCCCTTCTCACAAGCTTTATTATATTAGTCGTGTTTGGCCTGTCAATGCTTAATTCAAATCAGATCAATTACATTAAACTGTGTAACAAACTAGCCAATCAAAAATGCTCACATATGTCCTTGCGGCTGAGGGATTCAAAAATGATATTGTAAAGCAAGTTTAGCCAAGGAAGATCATCATCGCAAGTTAAGCTTAAATTTTGATAAACAATTTGACAAAGGGGGGTAACTATGAGTTGTAAAAAGGAGGGTACCTATGAGTTATTTTTTAAGTATATTCATAAGTCTCGCTTGCTTAAGAAATGACTCGAGGCAATTACATCTGCATGAAGCAGGATTTCCTCGTGACAAGTTTTTAACTTCCTTCTCTATCGACAGCCAAGTATTCTTCAGGATATTTTATTTTATATATGGTAATTGACAATTTGTTTCTGAATTGATTGAGTACATGTGTATAAATACATGAAAATTAAGGGCCTAGATTCAAGTACAAGAGAATTAAATTACACCATTGCCAGAGAGCAAAAAAGTAACGAACATGGCATGTCATTTCGGTCATCGCTGAAATTGAAATGTTCAATGAAAGTTTACAACACCTGACCAGTTAGCCACGCCGTCTCGATCCCCCACTAATCGAAGTTTTGCTCATTAAGATTCTTCTTTTTCCCGACCACTTGTTCCAAAGTAATCAGCCCTTGCAAGCAATAGAATTCCTGGACCAACCTATTCCGGAAAAGCTCTAAATCTTTTGCATTAACTTTTCCTAAGCTTTCTTCACAAAACACTTGTGGCTCCTGAGTCATGCCGCAATTCTTTATATCCCCAGTTTCCATGGTCTCCGCTATGTTCAACCCTGCAGGGACCATGTCTTCTCTTTTGTTGACTAAATACAAGGAACAAAACATGGCTTACATTCTGAATCTGCAATTGAGACTAACAAGAAATTTGGTCATCAGTTTTGTTAGGGTTATATGACATAATACAATTATTATGAATAACTTAAAAAGTTAATTTATGTTTGTGATTTCAAATCAACAATCTATCTCCTTCATACTTAAAAATTAAGAACCTAATTAAGAACCTACATAGCCTAAATTGCCATTTAATAAGTACCCCAAAATACAACTGAACCTATTTTACCAGACTTCAAAAAAAGTTGGTTCTTATTTGCTGGTGTAACTGTTCTATGTACCTCATTTACCAGTTTCATGTAAATGATTGGCCACCATGGTAGCTTTATAAATGCACCACAACAATAGGTTCATGAAGAATTGAAGTGAGTGAGTTCACTTCATTCATGTAAGAACTTTTAATGAATAAACCAGTGTCGTGTTTACATTTGATCATTACCAATTCACTGAGGTTATTTGAAAATGCCTTTCATGTTTAGTGTCAGCAGAAAATACATGTACATTAATTTAACAACAATAAACTGTTTAAAAAGTTTAATGAAAAACTAACAGTGACTCCAGGAGCTATCACATTGTGTACCTGCATAGGTTCATGAGAAAATGGAAACTGTTACCCTCCATGCCAGGATGCGGTTTATACTTCCCCCCACAGAGGGTATCAGAAATTCCAATGGGAAGGGGGTCCAAGAGGAGGCAATTTCCAAGGGGGTGGGGTCAGATTCTCAAGGCCTTTTTTTCAATGGACTTTGAAACAAGAATTATTGTTTTTATTGATGATCTTGCATTAACAGTTATAGCTGAATGCTTTTTTCACAGCTTACCTGTTTGATATACCGGTAGTCTACATGTATCTAGTATGATCGAATGTCATCAGCTCATGAATAATGCCGGTCATCTAGCTCATTACTTTATATTTCACAGTATGATTGTGGTATTTACTGTGTTATGGTCATGTTCTATTAGCCTTCTTCTAACTTGTTTTTAACTGAAAGGAAGTAGTTGTGTATTGTTTACTGGTTCTTTCATAGGTGCTCTACTGACTCATAATACACTGGACAAAACTGTTCTGGGTTGATGTTATATTATACAAAAATAAAACAAGCCAAGGAACCTCAATTATATTTATATCAAATTCCACACATGGGAAAATATTTTCATGTTGATCATGCAAGGAGGACTTGCATTACAGCGTATGCAAACATGGTAACAAAATCACAAAGGTATGTAAAATCACTGACGTGATTTCTAAGAAAAAAAAACACAAATGAAGATGGTGGTCTGTTGCTCGTGCTCCGTTCCAGCAGCCACGAAATACTGCTGTGTTAAAGAGTAGTCAGCCAAGAACTTCAGACACTGCTTTTTGGGCCTCTCTAATAGTTGCTGGACCATATTTCTTGGCTCTTCTCTCAGGAACTTGCCATTTAGTGTCACGTTGCATTGCACAACAGCTTGAAACAACTCTGTGGATTTGGCTTGTGACCCTTCAGTGGTAGCAATTAAATATATGTATCACAGCTTGAATCTTTGACTCTCTTAACTGCTGATGTATCAAAGGATTATACTGCTGCATGTCAATGACTCCATCCAAGTTATCTTTGCTGCAAGATTTATTTGGAGACAACATTCTAAAACAACACTACTTAGAACTTTTTGATCAAAAAACATATGATTTGTTTTTCTTAATAATTATGTGATTTTGTGTATACCTTGGTGATTTTGTTACCATTAAGTTTTGATATGCCGTAATGCAATTCCTCCTTGTGTGATCAACATGAAAATATTATTCCATGTGTGAAATTTAATATTGTTTAAAGGACAAAAATATCATTAAGGGTCCTTATGGCTTGTTTTATTTTTGTATAATAAAACGTCAATCCAAAACAGTTTTGTCCAGTTTACTATGATTGTGTCTCATAAGGTATTGCCTCCCTGGTTTTCAGTGACATACATTAACCTCTACTCACTGTTAATAATTAACAAAGAAGGACCTTTATATGCAAGGCAAAACTGAGAACATTAGACACTGTTTTAAGATGAATAAAAAGAATTTCCCCTCTTTATCACAGAAAACCTACAATTATCTTCTGCATAATAAAAAGTATATTGCAACAGCATTTTTGATGAAAATATTCTCTTCAGGAGGGTCCCAACCAAGTTAGATAACAGAAGATTCTGTGGCGCGGGGGGTGTATGACAAGCACCCCCTGGAATGGAAATTATAGGGGTGTGGGTGGTCTAAAGTAAAAGTGCCCTCCATAGGGGAAGGGGAAGGGGGGCTATTATGGATGTTTTCTGGAACTTACACATTACAGTTTACTCATATCACAATCATCTGTAAGTTGTGAGTCAGGCAACAAATAACCCTTGTTTTTAATATGTTTTTGTGGTTAAAGTAGTATACATATAGTACTAAGAAGTCTTCGCATTTTTAAACTTTTTTTGCAATATTATTTCAACTCAGTTGCTTTAAATGTCAGAAAGTAGGTTAAGTTCCCTGAAATTGATTTCTTGGGATCAAACCCATTACAGTCGAACCTCTCTAATACGGACACGGAAGGGACAGAGCGAAGTGCCCATATTAGAGAGGTGTCCGTATAAAAGAGGTCACTACAATGACGTCACCTTTATGACTGCACTTAAGTTAAGTTTTAAAACCAGGCTTACACTCGTCTTTAAACTGCATTTAAGTTTATTAATTCACAGTACAAAGACACTGTCTTTCAGTAGCATACAAAATTGTACATGTCAGCTACATACGTTCAGTCGTAGACAAAATAATAACTGTTTTAAGATGAAATGAGCTACAGCGCAATGCTGCATGTAAAAAATTGTAACGTAAAGCACAGTTCTAAAAATCTCTTTCACTATTTTGCAAGTGTGGTAAACAGTAACTAGAGTACAAAATGTAATGGAAAAGATCTTCATGCTATATGTAGTTAGTGAATTAAGCCTTCAAAAATTTGGTTATGTTCCTCGGTACACCTTTTGCAAATTAATTGTTTGGTATACGGCGACTGGGCTTTTGAAGTCGCCTTGCATAGCTCATCAGCCACACTAAATGGGATTTACCCTGTGCAAATTCACCTGATCGGGATTCAGAATTCACCTGATCACTACAGCATCCGTAATAAGGAGGTTAAGTTTATATGAATTTACTCTCTAGGGCCAAGAGTTTGTCTCCGTTGTCCATATTAGAGAGAATCCGTGTTATAGAGGTTCTTTATTAAAGAAAATATATGAGAATTTTGTCGGGACATTGGAAACTGTCCGTAATATGTAGAGGTGTCTGTATTGGAGAAGTGTCCGTACCGAGAGGTTCGACTGTAGTTTAGTAGGAGAAAGGAAAATCCATATGTGGTGTGTTTACGTCCTCCATAAAATGTCCGCTGACATTTGGAAACTCATTGAGGCTAATATTATTATTTTCAGCTTGAATCATTATTGCATCTTGAACATATTGCTGAAAATATTTTGTTCTTTTTTTTGCCATTTAAAGGGAGTCAGGAATTTGCATTTAGGAGTGTACAGCATTACATAATCCATCTGTAAAAGTCTATTCATGTCAATTTATGTGATTTTTCTAGAAATTGAACATTTATGGTATAAAGTTTTACAACAAGTTTAGAAAGTTAGAAAGAATGGTATATGATGTTTCAAAACTGAGTATCAGACACATTTAACATTCAAGTTTCTTTTATAGATGTTTTTGAGTAATTGTTGTGACTTAACTAAAGTTGGCCAATGGCACATTTTTATTTTTATTGAATCTACAGATTTCGTAGTTTTTTAAAGTATACAAATTCATCAGAACACAATTTTTCACAATTTTTTTCAACACTATAATCTGTCACCAATTTGGCACACCATTGACAGGACGCAACAAAAGTGCTATCTGATAGCCCAGGGCTAGTGAAGCAACTCATGGTGTGTCAAGTGAGTAAGCAGCATTTGCCAAGATAAAGAGTAATCTGAAATGCTACAGAATAGGGGTTAGTAGACCAGCATCAATGCTGTACTGTGGCTACTAAACTTCAGCAGCAGTTTGCCCAAAGGGCAATGAGTTTTTATTTTCACCTCACCCTTATTCAGGCACCTCTCAGCTTCTTCTCAGTAACAAAGGAGCTGTAACATTAAGCAACAGTAAGGGCGGATTTAGGGGTGGGCCAAATGGGGCCTTTTTTCCTTGAAATTATTTTGTATTGTTTTTATAGAATTCCCATAACGATAAAACGTTTCTATATAGCTGGCAAGTGGGTAAGTGTCCCAGCCACCCTTTTCTGAATTTTCTGGATCCACCCCTGGGAGATGCTGGTAAGATGAGTTGATCAGAGATTTGTTCAATTTTGATAACTTATTTAGAGACCAAAAACCAATTCCAACGTACAGCATATAATACAAAATGTACATGTACATGTATGCAGCGTGCAAAGAAAGTAGTGTCTGATAGCCCGGGGCTAGTGGATTTTGCGATCGGGTTTGTGAATTCTGCTTTTAACTTACTCGATGGGCAAGTTAAAAACAGAAGAACTGTGAAATCAATTCTGCCAGTCAAAAGGTTTTTGGGGCTAGTTAAAATGACGTCTGGGCTAGTAAATGCTAGCTTCAGCTTGCCTGAATGGCAAGCTCTATAAAAATGATTTTCTTTGCACCCTGTGTATGTATTGCATGCCATTATCAAAATGGAATAAATTATGCAAAAGATTCCAGTTAAGCGCCACTAACTCAGTAGCCCAGAGAAGACAGAAAAAATTAATTACTCATGATCAGGTTTGTGGAGATGGACCAGATGGAGAGATCTAGGTTGGGAGGTACATGGGAAGGAACTAATAATTTTTGTTGTCAGGGACTTGATTGACAGCCATCTTTGAGTATTTCCCTGCAGTAATAACAGTTGCTTATGCTTGTCAGTAGATCGATGACAAGTGACGATGGTGTTTCCATCCCTTCTTCTAATAGTTTATTGTTTCCTCCTGCTCTTCTTTGAATTACCTTTCCATGCTGTTTTTCCAGATCTAAATCTGCCATTAAGGCTGGTCCAGAGGAAGTAAGATTTTTTGATTGTTTTTCTTCCTGTGGTGCTGATACTGTGTAAGCTTTCCTTGGGTCTCTGAGGTTGAAATTGAAATAGCAGTTACAAAAACAAACTGCATGTATACTGATAGTTCAAAAGTAGTTCAAGAAACTTCCTCTTCTTGGCTTGCCATTATCTCTTTTTAAGCCACTACAGGTTAATTATGACTTTGTGATTTCTCTTTTTTCAAAATTTGGGTATGATTGTAGGTCATATGTATACTGTTTCATTATACAGTACCTGGAGTATGAAAATCAACTCTTTTAGTTATTGGGATCTGAAATATTATTTTTTGAGGTCCCCAAAGTCAGCAGCCTATGTTATTTTTGCTATTTCATTTATGGGTACTTTAATTTTGGTTTTGGTTCATATCATTCTCATAGTTGCCTTGCCCTGTTTGTTCGGTGAAGCTTAGCCCTGTTAGCTGGGGTTAGTGCTGGGATAGGGGACACCTTTTGGGATATTGATATACTTTGACTTTAAGTTTATTTTTCAAAAAAAGAGTTTCATTGTTTAAACACGTTTATAGAGGTTACATTTATAAGATTTAGAGTCAGAAGAAATTGCGAAAGACTTTCTTTGATTATATTCGTGTGTTTATTGCAAGTAGCTAGGGGAAGTGGTGAACTAGAGCTGACATATAGTCCTGCTTTTTATATCATGTGGCTTGTTTATAGCCTGCAGTGCAGTTGGCCAACATATCGTGTATAGTATAGACATTGTTGGTTTAAAGATGGTTAAAATTGTCTGCGGTGCTGGCTAGCTTGTTGATAGTACAGTATTGTTGTAAAGTGCAATAAATTCAGCCAGAGTGCTGCACCCAATGACAATCAGCCAATCACAAGTCATGTTCACGAGGACAGTTACGGTAGTTGCCTGTCAAAAACAAGATATCTCTTTAAATCTCAAAGTGCCGCCGGCCCAAGTGTGTTCATTGCACTCTGATATTAATTTAACTTAGAAAAATTTAGTAGGTTTCAAAAAATTGTGTATTGGACTTAAAAAAGAATCCAAATTATGTTGAGCCAGTACCCCATGCAGTATATATATGCTAACAACCTCATCTATGTTGGTTTAATTGAGCAAATAGTGTAATTGATCATCCTTTCCTTTGGGATACCTCCATTCAGGGGACCAAAAATTTGGTCCCAGAAAATGGGCCCATAATCTTTGTATCTATTACCTCTATTGAAGAGACAAGTGACCTCTACTCAGAGGAAAGGGAGTCTTTTTCTGAGTCCAGAAACCTGGGTCTATTTTAACGTCCATTACCGCAGGGGACACCTCAGCACTCAAAAAGTCACGGACCTCAAAGAGGGCTGATATCTTTAAGTGCACACTAATAAAAACATGGAAGCTTTCACAAACTGAACTATCTCACATAAATCAATGAAATGCGCTTGAGTGAATTCAACATATAATTATAGCAATAACCACAACAAGTTTAGTCAGTATTACCATTTCTGTACAGGTGTTACCGATTAAAAAAAGTAAAATTAAATTATATAAAAATAAAAAATAAAAACAAAATAGATAAAACAATAGGGAGTTAAAGATACCACAACGGTGACGAAAACGTCGCTTAAAAAGTGAATTTCCATTCTTGCAGTCTCTATCGCGATTACTCCAACTCATTTACTTTGTCAAATGTAAGCGAAGTCTTTTTGAGTTTTTGAGCCGAATTCCCAAGAATCATATTCAAGTTCAAGAACAGGGGCATAGCTAGGATTTTTGAATGGAGCGGCGGGGGTGGGGGCGTGTTCACACTGTGTCAAACCCAGCGTAGTGACCAGTTTGGCATGTCGATATCCAGGCTGTGTTTTACTAATGTTCGGTCCTGCAAATGGAGTAAATAACAATCTAGCACCGGAAAAGATTTATTGCAGGTTGATTCTTCAGATATCGCGCGTTTTGGCCACCTGAATTATAGGGACATAAAACAATTATCTCACAAAGGGGGCGTCACAGGCACCCCAGGACCACACCCTAGCTACACCCCTGAGGAAGAGAAAGATAATTTAGCCGTCGCTTCTTTACGTCCTCCATAAAACGTAACATTTGGCATTTTCCTGTCGTAGTCATGCAGTGATGGTAAAAAAATGTACAAAAAAGCGTTATGCACATGCAGAGTTGTTGCTTTGCCTATTCATTTCAACCTATTGCCTTTTTGACGTTCTGTTTGTCGTCGCTGTTGTGGCATCTTAAAGTCCCTAATGGTGCTTTTTTTATGCTGTCTTTGTCGGTTAATTAATATATAGATTTAGCCAGGGCTAAAAGCGAGGCTCCCATTAATAAATTTATAATTTAAATTAAACAATAAACTTGTATTCGAATTCCACAATTCAGTTAACTTTAGAGCACATTTATGTGACTTTTGAGGGAAAGGCTACCTGAATTTAGAGAAAAATAATTTGCAAACAGCCCAAGAGTGAACCAAATCTTACATTGAGTTGATAGCTTCATATGTACACTTAAAAACTGGTAATCATCTTCGATCACATTTAAGAGCCATAATGGCTCTTGATCACCGTAGATTAATTAGTGGAAAAAAAAATCAGGCCAACTTTTTTGCGTTCGACAAGTTTACTTTGCAAAATCTTGTCAACAAATCTGGGTGCGTGTAAACCAACCTTTTATACCATTTATA
>BOPM01000691.1:9158-22283 GCA_022179025.1 Porites australiensis | reverse complement strand
CTGAAGCGAGACCAACCATGCAGGAGATAATCGATGAATTATCCGGAGCTGTGTAACGTCCATTAAATATTTTGTGAAAATGTTTGTTGTTAAAAGATTCAGTGAATTGTTAAAAATGTTTATTGCGGGAAGTTGTGTCGAATCGTTTCTCGTGACAAAGTAGCTTACAAAAGTGTTACAAGAAAAACAATTACTCGGGTTAAAAACAAACAACTTATTGGACATAGCAAGGTTTTCTCTGTAACGTTTTAGTAATGATACCCAAAAGCCATACGGCTGTATATATTTTTCGTATTGACCATCGTAGTTAATAGCAAATGATTTTTTTCGAGTAGCGTTGTTTAAAACAAGTTAATTAGGTCTGGGAGAAAATCGCAGTAGAGACGCTAGCTAGTCTATGTCCTAAGCTTGCTTTCTATTTGATGGTTAAATTGGAACAATAAAAAATAGATAGCTTTGTTTTTCCATATGCAATAGATTACGTTACTTGCAAGAAATATTTTGACATTTATTCAGATATTACTTCCTTCTGAAGAAGTTCATAGACATTAGGTAGACAATATTTTTTTAAATTTAGATATGGCGCTTATTACAAGTAGTGGAATATACAATGAAATACGCGTTGTAGTTACTAAATAGCAGTTATGTTACTGGAGTAGACATGAGTTCTCTGTGCCGGTAATAGGGAACTTATTCATAAACAGGGTTTACTTCAATTTGTATGTACTTCCTTATATGACGTAGGTTGTAGACGTAAAATTGACGGAAGATACCGGCAGATATGTCGCCTATATAAAATTCAGTTTAGGATATACCGTTGAATCCGTCGCGTAGTAAAGGCCACTAGGCATTTGTAATAAACGTTTCGTACCCAAAAGGCAACTTACCTTTAAAATATAATTTACTTAAATTTGTACAGTTGTAGTTATCTACTTATGAAGTAGACAGTGTTGAATAGACAATATCGAGTAAAGAAACAATGATTATATCAGTATATGGCTTATGAAACGTTTTTTACGATATACGATTAAATCGGTGGAGTAGCTAGCTCATTAAGCGATTATAATTAGAGTCTCCTATCCAATAGGTAACTTACTTGTAGAAAAGAATATACCATAATTGATAAGCGACTTACTTATGAAGTAGGTCATGGAAATGAAACAGACAATGTTAAATTGACAATATTGAGTGAAGACACAAGTATGAATATGGCTCATGAAATGTTAAGGATATACACTGTAAGATTAATCCTGCATACATATACACGTGGATGCTCGCGAATAGGACGAAATTTACTATCACGTGGTCTGAAATGGGAAAACAAAACATACAAGCTAAAAAGGTCTGTTGTAATCATTAGTTGTAACATCCATCAGGACCAATCGTATCTTACATTGTAACTTCAAATCATAAGTGTTTCACTTGTAACTGAACTAATCAGTGATCGAGAATCGATCGAAACATGCCGTGCTCTCTAAACTCAAAGAGGAAGTTGTTCATTTTGTACGGACCCCAGGGTGGTTATTAATTTCAAACACGTTGAGGGGGAGCTTAATAGAGACGGAATAAGCTCAAACACAAGAAATTGGTATTCATAAAGCCGAGGATCCAAAACAAACGGAAGTTCCAACATGTGAATAAATCATTCAGGATCAGTCCAAATAAAGGTTTAAGTCGTGATTGATTAATTAGATTAGTTAAGAATGAAAAGGGGAGTGGAGGGAAGGGAGGCTTAAAAGAGAGGAGATCATTAACTTTCTCCCCTTGAATAGCGGGGGCGGGGGGGGGGGGTATTTTAGAGAGGGGGCTTTACGGTATTAAAATGATGTACGAGTGAGAAGAGGACAAATGACCCCAAATGTGCGGAAATGTGATAGAGAGCGTTCATTAAACGTGTTTATTTTTTTAATATTTGCTAGGCAATAGGAATTGAACCTATGGGATCTCATTTAGAAGTTTTATGGGCACATTTTTCGGTACATACATCAAACTTTAATTGGTTCTTAAAAATATTCTCCTTAATGAAGAGTGGGTCCACACTGCTCGGGTGGGACGACTCTCCTACGAATGTGATGAGGACGCTCTTCAGTAAATTACAATTAGGCTCCTTAGATATAAATCTAAGTATGGCTTGGGTATACAGTGGAACCCCGCCCTATGGCCACCTCGGTAATACGGTCACTTCGTTATTACAGGTATATGTGGACTGTTGACTATGGAACTGGAACCTCCCTGACAACTCGAAGTAATTTTTCTTTCCTCGGTTTATTAGGTTCCAGTCTCTTTCTAGATGTTTAAATTTGACTGTAATCTTTTTAACCGTCACTGATGAAGATGTATGTTGTTACATACGAAACGTCGAGTCTTGAAAATCTTAGTTTATTGCAACACGTTGTTTCATCATGTTTGTTACCGCAGTTTGTGTTTTGTTTTTTACTGAAGTTGAAATGGCCGAAGAATAAGATTGTTTACGGTATGGAAGTGTCATTATTTGGTATCCCAGCAAACAGAGCTCACCCAAAGCGAGACTTCGCCAACAGCAGTAACTGAGTTAATAATTACTTTCTAAAGGAGCATGAAGCATTAACATAGCAATTGTATATTGACTGCTGTTCTCTCTCTTTGATGCCAGCAGTATAACTAAAGTAACCACAAGTCCAAAGATATAAAAACAAGCATTTTTTTCTTTATTTTCAAATATATATTTACAGTTCTGAATGTCTCACAAATGTCACTTAACATAGAAATGTCCTTTTTGCAAAAGGTTAAATTTCCCCAATAGCCTAGTGATTGCTACCATTTTTGAAATCTGCCTAAGAAATTAGCCTTCCTCTTTCTAGGTTGTTTTGGTCGCCATGGTTTCGGTTGAGCTGCTCTTTCGCGTGCAAACTGTTCTTCTTGACGTAATCGTTCACGGAGCTCTTCCTCCAACTGGCGCTGATATTCACGACATAATCCGTAAAATATAAAAACAAACCACTTTCATGAGAGTATAACTTTCTTGGTCTAGCAGGAGAGAATGAATTACAGTCCCTTTCTACTCTCTTAGTATGGTAGCCAATTCAAAGGAGTGTCGATCAGTGCTGGAATTGAATGGGTGTTTCTCGATACCATGGCTGGTATCCTTTAGCTTTATAAAGTCTCCAGGTAATTGGCTAAAGTGTAGTGCGACCTTTACTAAAAGGGAACGTAGAAAATATAGCAACTTTGCGGCAAACATTAAAAACTCATCATGTGTTCTCTTACCTTCATTTTCGAATTAACATTGGAATTAACCAGGTGATTATATTTATAGCGTGAGCCTAAGGAATGGCGAGGTACAAAGCCGTGCATCAATAATCAGTCACCAAGATAGTGGTCATCACATCAAACGTGTCCTGCCAGGTCCAGTTTATCATTGTGGTTACAACTCCAATTTTTAATAAACACGAGCAACCAATAACACACAGACACAGTACAGACGAACAACAGGTTTTAAAAATTACTTCACAAACTGAGCGGTCTACTCACTTCCTATTTTCCTAAAATAAGTCCGTGACTTGCAAAAGTTAATTTTACCGAGAAAAGCCAAGAAACACATTGCGAGAATCACGGACCGGTTGACCTAACGCGCGTATTTTCGTGTATAGCATCGACGTTGTCTCAGACATGTTTCCACTGTTATATAACAACTTTCAGAAGTATCTTATTTTCAACTATGAACAAAAATAGCTTCGTCATTAAGCAACAAACAAACAAAACAAAGATTAACCAGTCACTTTCAAATCAGTTTCGTCTGTCACAAAATGATTGATTGATGCATATTTTCCAAGACGAAATATGCTGGGAGAGATTTAATTCTTTTTTTTTAGAATTAGGAGTTGAAAAGTGATCGTAATTTATGAAGGAGAGTGCATCAAAGTACTTACAATTTGTGAGATTGCGAGCCTTTTTCTGAGTTTCATTTGATCTGATCAAGCGCATGGTTGCCACGCCCTTCTTCCACAGCTTTCTAGTAATCCACTGTGATTCAGCTTCGCGTCTGGCAACTCTCCTTGTGCAAAATAATGTTTCCTAAGAAAAATGGAAGTTAGATAGATTTGATTAACATAATTATAAGCTAGAACCTTAAATAGATTATTCCTTGAGTGTAAATTATTTTTAGTTAAATACATACTGTACATGTAACATACATGCATGTAGAACAATCTTGGCCCAGTCCCCGCGGCCCAAATACTGGTTCGTCCTCATCCTGGGTTTACTCGAAAACAGGGAAAAGGACGAAGTTGCAATTCTAACTATTACATAAATTGTCGCGACCCGAATGCCTAATTTAATGGGCTATTTCTATCGTTCCAAACCTAGAAATGACGGTAAAAACCTACGTTCAGATCAAGCAACAACACATAGGTGGTATTTTTTTCGTCGATTGAAAGATCACATTACAAAGGTTCAGTTTAATGATGAAGTTATGAATATATGAAAATCATACATAAAGTTGAGTTTGTAAGCTTGTTTTACAGCATCCCAATTGTAAACCTACAATTTATTAAAGGAAAAGCTTGAGGGAATTCTCGTACACATTCTCAGTGCAATGCAATACAACAAACGACAAGAAAAATTACTTACCAGACCAGTTTTGTTTACCTGTGCCGTGCACATCTCAAAAACACTGATTGGTACATCTGCAAGTCGCTGATACTGTTGTCGTTTTGCTGTTTGCCGGGGAACACTGCTAGGCTTAGAAAAGCCAACAGATACCAAACCTCTGTTCCACAGCCTGGCAATGAACCAGCTTGAGTCTACTGATGGACTAGATTTCTTCGCAAAATTAACTGAAAGGAAGTTAAAAAAACAACAACAACAAATATAAAAAGCCAGACCTGCCCAATGGAAAAAGAAAACAGAAAATCATATCGAAGTCTAAATTTCCATTTCTCTCTAATCATAACTTACTGGCATTATTTCACAGACAGGAGAGCTCTTAAAGTTGGCTAAACAACTATCCCTGAAAGCTTTTCAAGGCACCTTAATTTTAAGGATGATAGGATACAAAGGTCTAGAGTGGGAATACATCTTTATCTCTGTATATCTTTTGCGGCTTCTCCCTGCCAGAGAATATAACTCTAAGTCTTGCAGGGCTAAGAATTAACTAAATTTTTAGAATGCGTTCAAGGGATCAATTTTTTGGGGAAAACTAATTGTTGGTGCCACAAATGTAGAACGCTCATCAACAACCTTTGCACTCGTTTTAAGTCTTCCATTACAGAAACTTATCCTGTTCAAGTCACTTATGGAGCGATTTTCGTATAACATGAAAAAATGGTTTTGGTAAGTGTTCGTTATTTGTTTTATCAGCCAATGCATGAAAAGATCAAAACATAGACTCTTCGTTTTCCCGCCAAAGAAAACCCTAATATGGAGAAGGCATTGTTCGATCAGTTGGCCAATCGTGTTGCAGTATGACGTCAAAGCGATTTCTAGAATGTTCTCTGGCAAGTTTTTTCGCTGGAGGGTTCGCTTAACCAACCAAAAGCCATGCGCGTTTTTATCCATTCTATAAACCAATCAAATCGCTCTATTTCCGTTTGTTTGTTGTCTCCGTTTTGTCTGCGCGTTTTCATTTCAAGGTCATAGGAAAACCCCTCTATAAAGACGAGAATTCAAGACTCAAGACCCTGGAAGCCGTACCCTGTTCCGCGGTACATACCCGTTAAGGCCAAATAAGCGCCCCCCCCACCCCTCCCGCCTTAGATGAAAATATCACTTACGGGCCAGTTGTTTTTGAGGCTTTGAGACATATCCTCGAAACATTAACTGGTGACTCTTGTGCCGTATATTTATCCTGTTTTCTTGTCATTGTTGTGGCCTGATAAAAGATACAGTGCTGAGTTTTGTCCCATAAAGTGGCAGCGAACCGTTTCCATATCCTTGTTGGAATCAAAGAGGTTTCAGTTAAGCGTCTAACAGCCTTCCTTATGCATTGTTCTGTTTCCTAAGAATTTGATATAAAATGAGAACTGTAGACAGAAAAATAATCATCAGCACCAAAAATACATAATTAAAAGATATTAAAGTGTGAACCGCAAAATACCCTTGGAACTACAACACAGAGGTTGATGAAGGTTTCTATAATTTTCCAGAATTTGAACATGATCCAAGCTTTATTCATTAGATTTTTAGTTAAATATTTTATTTTGGGCCCAAAACGTTAACGAGTTTGAGAACCAGGCCCCTGGGCCAGAAGTGCACGCGCTTGGGAGATTGGGGAACATAATTGTTACAGCTGGCAGGATGAAGCCCCGTGAATTACAATTTATAATTCTAGCTCTAAAAAATCAAAGACATTTCGGTACGCGTCATTCTCTCTAGTGGAGGGCAAATCAATGCTTGAACGAAAGACCTGACCCTGAACATATCAAAGATTAATATACTTTGTTGCTCAGCGGACCGCTTTTATTCAAATCAGTGAGGCATATAGCAGACTCATCTAAGAATTGTTTGGTCATCCACCTACTCTAGGATTACTTCCCAGTTGAACCTCTTAGGAATAAAAAGTCTTGGTGCGGGGAAGTCAGTAGCCTCCCAGGCAGGCGTTTATATAATTTAGGGGAGCTCGTATTTCGTCCCTCCCGATAAGAAATACGAGCTTCCCTAAAATCGCCTGCGTGGGAGGCTAGGAAGTCAGGGAAGGTAAATCGTTAATACGCAGGCTAAGCCTTTCACGTTCCTTCATGCACACACCATTGTAATCCTTTTTGACAGGGACCCACCGGTCTGAGGTTGATTTGGACAGATCGTTAGGTCTCCTTTTGTATCATTAGATGAAGTAAGTATACCAATGACTACTTTGAAGTTCACACTTAGTTTATCTACCTTCTCTGAGAGATTGTTTGCTTGGTTTGTCTCGTCAACCAAATCTGACAAGGTCTCATTTTTCAAGGTAGATTGAGGTTCATCCAGAAGAGCTAAGGTTCCAATCTCAGTGTCCTTCTACTGCAGTGCAGGACGGTTCAGTTCCTTAGCATAAGTTTTCTTATTAGAAGACCTTCCCAGTGCAGTAGAAATTTCATTCTCCTCACGGTCAAGGCTCGTAACGGTATTACGGTTTTCAGGAACTGTTTTATGTAAAGCCATACCATAGTATCCCATAGCAGCAAACTCTAGGGGCGTATCAGGCCAAAATTTATCCAAAATGTCTACTGAAATAAACATATTGGTCAGTGTCGCCGAGAAACATGACGTCATCGTTTTCTTTTCTTTTTGATGAACAGATTTCAGGGTGCAAACCAAAAAAGGGCAATGTAGAAAAATTTTGGAAGTTCAGATTTAAGCGCTTAGCACTGAAAAGTATAGGCGCCATATAAATATTTATTATTATTATTATTTTTATTTCAGATTTATCTTTGCTTTCTTCTTCACTGTCAGAATGACCTATATTAACGCGACTGGTTTACGGCGTTTAATTTCCATGATATCATTCATCTCCCTTTCAGCCTTGTCAGACGACGCAGTAACATTAATTTCTCTGTTCTCCAGGCTTGTAGCTGGCAGGGTTGTGTTATCTTTACCCTCCTCTGCTGTGACATTCTTCGACTTCTTGGAAAAAGAATTGCTGACAGGCTTGCTGTAAGTCAGTGTCATCAACTGAATACTTGAAGCCACGGGGCAAGTTGTCTGATCCTTATCATTAATGTCCAAAATGAACATGCTGTGATTCACAATCTAAAAGGCCGATAGGAATGTGCAGAATATTTCGTTAAGCTCTAATTGTTAACGTTAAGCTTTTATTTTTACTTAGTTAGCCTGCGTGACAGGCGCCAATTTTTTTTAAAATGGATGCTGGGCCTAAACCTTGGGGATGGGCAAGCTTATTGCACCTCGTGTCCCCCCACAACATTTTGCATAATCATTGCTTCGAATTCCTTCGGGGTATTACAGTCGTCCCAAGAGAAATCGAAAACAATGGTCATGCAGTGAAAATGGTGTGTAAGCGAAAGTTTACATATATTATTGAAGCCCGAATTAACCTTTCTGCAGCGGCATGTTTAAAGTGTACGCAAGTCCAACAAGTCTGAAAAGGCGATTAGAATCTCAAAAGTTTGGCTACATTTTTGCTATTTTAGCCTTCATCGGCCATTAGCAGCCTTGTTTTCAGCATCAATAGGAAACTAGCGCAATCTCAACGGTGAACGCTTACTGTCTAAAACAACTTGGCAGTGAATTTTTTTGTAAAATATAATAAAAAGGGATCCGGTATGAACACACATCCGATATGTAACTCTCCACTTTATAGATCAGCGCAGCGCAGTTTCGCTCCGTTACAGAAATTGCGCAGAAAAGAAATCACTCTTTGTACCATTGTGAACAGAAGCCCTATCCTGTATGGTTTTCGCGCCAGCGCAAAAGCTATCCGGTGTTAATAGTAATGTGGACATTAAAGCCAAACTTACGCCGTCTGCCGGACAAGTAGAATCCGATGCAGTAACTGTCCTGCGAGCAAATGCCTGTGAGTTTATGTCCTTCGGCCACTCGATACCAATATATAGCCATTTCAAAACCAACTTCACGGCACTTAAGAGACTGTTCCATGCTGATGCTGCTAACCATGTGGAGTTGTTTCCTACCGCATCTCCCTGGATGATTTCTTGTTTGGCTGCGGTTGGATGTTTCCATGACTTGTTGATCATGATCGATGAGTCACGGTTTGTGATTGGTTTGCATCAACCATGTCCATTTGTTGTTCCTAGTCTATTTCCGTTTTTAGAGAAGAGAGACAAACCGTCGTTGACTTAAATTAGCCTAAAAAACAGCCTACCTTTTAGACTCGTTTTGCGTTTTCCCTTGAAATATGATATCTGTCTCAGAACGAACGCTTATATTCTATATATCAAAATGCAAGGTCGCTTGCAAATCATTAAGAGCCGTCGGTTACGTTGTGAAACTCTAGCACGGTTAATTTGCTTCTGTTTTTTTATTGCATTTCTTTACTTTGCTTTAAACTTACTTCATTTGCTTCCAAAGTCTTCAACAACAGTAAAGCATGGATGGAACGGTTCTTCAGCGACGTTGATTCCTGCATTTGAAGGCAATAACAAGCGCATAAATATTTTAATTTTTTTTCGTAAACCGCTCAAATGCGGCTGATCACTATAAACCGTGTGAAAGTGTGTGCTAATACTTAAATTGAGCCTTAAAATCCCACGACTACAACTAGATTACAACAACGCTATTAAAAAAAGCTTTGAAAAGTGTTTTTAAACTTTGTGGAAACAAAAAACGGAACTTGACGTCGTAAGTAACTTTGATTACGCGTGCCAGAATCGCATTCGATCCTTAGAAACATGTAACCAAGGAAACAAAATCATCCAAACAAATAACATTTCAGTTTCAACTGGTTGAGGCCAAGAAGAGAAAATTTCACGACAACCAGATAAATTCAATCCTAAACAAATTAAAGAATCGCTAACCTACTTTTGAATGAAAAGTTGACGCAGTAGTTTGATAACTTAAAGGCAAACGCAAAGTTAGTCTGGGAAAATAACGATTTTCGCGCGTGCCCTGTACTTTTGCTACAACCTTACGCCATCGAGAAAAATAACGTGAAAAGAGCAGATGTGAAAATAACACAAGTTTTACCTTCCTCGATCGTTGAAATTTCCCGAAGTAGTCGAAGTTCCTAACATTGTTATAGGAGGTAGATTAAAAACGTTTTCATTTTGTCAAGAATGACTTTTCTCTTTCCAAAGCGCAACACGACTAAACTTGTTTAGCGACGTGGAACGATAAAAAACAGGACGTCATAAAGACAAAATAGAATGATTTCCTGCGCGCGTTAAGTTTAATATGGAACACTTCTTTATCCTCCTATATATTGCATTACATTGACATCCATTGCAATTGTTCATTTTGTTAATAACAATGACACATGAAACGTTACTCTAAAGGCTGCATTTACGCTAGAGTCGATTTTTCCGGATTCGTCAAGAATATGGAAACTTCAGATTACCGGATTCGCTATATCGTTTACATGCAGATCCCCGACGCGGGACACTGCCTGACCTTATTTGGCCCTATAAGTGGGTTTGTACCGCTGAACAGGGTATGGTTTTCTTTCACAATCTTGAGTGTTAAACAAGGTATACATAAATTATCGTTCTTGAAAGGAGTGTCTTTTTGGACCGGAAGCCTTTCGAAAGAATTAAAGCAACGGTTGGCGATGAGTTCAGTCTATGTGCTACCAACAATTTTTATTCCAAAACAACTAATTTCATAATGTTATTTTGAAAAATATTTCTATTCTGTATGGAAGAAAAAGAACGAATTAGGGTCATACAATAGGGTCTCTTTTCTTTAAACAGGGTTGCAAAATGAACGATTTTTGCCTTCAACCGGAGTCAAGGCTTGAAGGTGCGCCTCGGCGTCACACCTCTACCAAAACTTCCCTTGAGTTCCTCACAGAACAGAGGGTCTCAATGGGGTGGTAGCTTTGATGATTGTCGGTTAATTTTTACCAATTTTGATGGGCGACGGTCAAATTTTGAAATAATAAATAAATGAATAAATAACTAATAATTTGGAGGTAGCACATCCACAAAGTGGTTCTTCGTCTGGCCTGATTCCTAGTCGAATTGGAATTTTCAATTCATGGAGTTTTTGGTTTTTGAGGAGAGGGGAAAACCGGAGTACCCGGAGAAAAACCTCTCGGAGCAAAGGAGAGAATCAACAACAAACTCAACCCACATTTGGCGTCGACGCCGGGATTTGAACCCGGGCCACATTGCTGGGAGGCGAGCACTCTCACCACTGCGCCATCCCTTGCTTCCTAAAACCAAAAACGTTTAATGGTGGACGATTATTGAGAATCGTTATTGAGTCCAAAAGTTAAATTAAATATAAACTTCGTTATCGCCCCCGCAGAGTGAAGGCGAAATCTCTAGTAACTCGCGCGTATATTAAGGAAACTACTTACAGTTGAAATATACAGTCAGTATGCCAGAAAAAATCTCAATTTGCTTGAACAGGGGCCGCGAGGAATCGGTAGGTAATGATGATGTTTCTATTGTTTGCACCCGCAAGTACGAAATGGTTAAGATGACGTAAAGACAGAAAATCCCGAAGGGACCGCTTAGGTCACGGGGTCCTGAGCAAGAGGGGATAAAGGGGACAGAGAAGGCATCCCTCATACACACCCTATTCCATAGGTAATTCGTCTCGAGTTATTTTTAGAATCGGGATAAACTTACCTCGCGCGTTGCGTGGATGTTTCGTGGAGGTTTCGCATGACTAAACGTCCTGCAAAACATGTCGGGCTAAAGGCAATGAAAGCGTAAAGAGATCGAGAGCATTTCTGAATATTGAAGCGAAATGAGTCGGCGCTCACCTGGGAAAAGGAAATAGCTGGACTCTTTGACAACCCGTGAAATCAGTTTAACTCGAAGTTGTCGTAACCTCAGTGCTCTAATAAAATGAGAAATTTCGCCGGTCTATTGAGACCTGTCGTTTGTACAATAAAGCAAGTAGGACGCCAAGTGTTATTTTTGTTGAATGATAAAAGACTAATAAAAAAATAAATATCAAACCAGAAATTGCTCTCTTCAAACGGTAAATTATAAATGATCCTGAGAGAATATTCAGTGTGTTAAGGATTTCCCTGCTTTACTGCTAGCTCTATACAAGACAGGAGGGGCGAATTTTTTTTTAATTTCCGTTTCGCTGACACAGCTTTAGCAGAAATCTCTCTTTAGTCGTTTTCGTCGACAAAAGGAATGGCAGTATCGCTCTCCGCGTCTTCCGCCATTTTGTTCTGCGTCAATTCGTGAAGGACGCGTGGCTCTGAGTGTGGGTCATCCAGCAGAACACATTCGCGCTATGTGATTGGCTGTTGTTTAATCCCTCTTGGGATCTGTGGTCTTAAAAATAACTCGAGACGAATTACCTATGGAATAGGGTGTGTATGGGGGATGCCCTCTCTGTCCCCTTTATCCTCTCTTGGTCCTGAGGAATTTCGTGTGAATAAATGAATTACTTATTTTAAGTCTCACCTTGAAAAATGTCTGTATTTGTACCTTAGCACGATTAATTAGCCCAGTGGGATATTTATGAATCTACTGTAAACATGTACAATTTCTTCGCTTCTTATCTGACCCAGATCGACTTTGTTGTTCGCTGTTTTGAAAATCAATAACCGCAAGCCATATCCTCCCTGGCTCCTTGCACGTCGAAGGGCGACCGAGGCACCAAGTGCCAATCTTGCAAGCCCTCAGTCTCTTGGTTTACGGTATATAGAATGTGTAACGACGAAACTGTAACGCGATCAAACTAACCCATTTTTTCAGAGGTTTTCAACGGGTTTTGATGTTCTAACGACAAAGACATCTCCTCTGGACCCCGTGACAAAGCCGGATATGACAATTCATACCGATATCAGTGAAATAATTGGTAAGTGAAGACATGACTTAACGCTTGAGGCATCTTTTAACCCGGGGGTACTCAATGAATTTTTATACGGGGAGGCTCCGCCCTAAGGTCCAACCCCTTACCCTTTTCTATACCATTTTTCACGGAAAAGGTACCCCTTTCATATACCTTCTATTGACAAATGGCCCCCCTTTCACATACCTGGTTTAGAACTTTGTATCCCTTTTAACTGCTGTAAAATGCACTTTCTTTTAAATAGGAATCAATCACAAAAATTGAACGTTTTCTCGACTTTATAAAGCTATAAAATTCATCTGTTAGCCCTTTGTCCCTTTCACAAACCCAAATGACAGATTTCCCAAAGATTAGATTTCCCTACCCTTTCGTATGCTCCAACAAGTGAAATCCCTACCCTTTCATATACCTGAAGCCTGAAAAACAAACTGCGGGGATCAACAGCAGTATATATTAAAAAATTTATATCATAAAATTATGCTGAACAGTTACAAGAAAAAATTAGTATTAAAATAATCTTTTATTTAGCGCACACACCGCCTGACCAATGTGCTCATAATAAACTCGAACTCGAACTCGAATTGGAAATCCAAACTCGATGTTTCGGGATTCGAGCCTACGGCTTGAAATGAATTGATTTAGAATTGACTTTCGGCCTGAGCACCTTAGTCCAAGTTTCAGTGCCAAGAACAAGTTTAGTCTAGTAACCTG
>BOPM01000690.1:200983-213995 GCA_022179025.1 Porites australiensis | reverse complement strand
AAAAAGGTCTTCTTATCAACTGAATTCCAAAAACTTCATAATGGTCCAGTTTTGGTATCTTAGACTATATCTAGTTATTGAAACAGTTTGCTGTCGTCTCTAGTGTTGCTACAGATAATACGTCTAATTAATTTTGAAAATTCAACGGTTGGACAATTCGTCTAACCTTATCCATCTGTTTTTCCGTCAATTTTGACGGATTTTGAAGATCGATTATCCGTCTCTAGCGTGAAAACGGCCAATAAATGCTGTGCCTTCAAAAATTATCATGGTTTTAAGGCTTCCTGGTGAAATTTGTTTGATATTTTCTTCAGTACTCTACAGAAACATTTTGTGCATGGGTAAAGGTACTCAGTAATGACTTTAGCATAAAACGGCCCTTAAACAGCAATATCCTGTTAACGTAGCTTCTCTAAATGGAGTCGAGTTGTGTTTTATGTACAAGCCGTAACAGGTTTTTTTTTTCAAGAAATTAGCCACTGGGGATTTCCCTGGCACCCTCCTGTACCTATAAATTGTACAGGCCCCAACGGAAGAGGCCTAAAGGCATTTTAAAATACGAGTTTCAAAACGATTTGCTGCCATTTAATTTCTCAGTACTTTCTAACGTTTTGATTAACTCTTTAGTTTTAGTATTTTTTAGCACAAGTCACTGTTAAATTTGCTCTTAAAATACGATTTTCAAAACGATTTGCTACCATCTGATTTCTTAGTTCACTCTGATATTTTGGTTAACTCATCTAGTTGTGGTATTTTCAACACAAGTAACTGGTAAGTTTGCTTTCAAACCCGTCATTTCATTCTACCAAAGTCATAAGTTATAGCTTCAAAGACCCGATCTCCTCACTCCTGGTTTTTCAATTAAGCCTACGTATCGGACGGTATCCATTGTGATCTCAACAGTGTATTTCAGAACATTTCTGCGCCCGCCCCCGTTTGCTGCACTTTCATAAATTTCTTGTGGCATAACCTTCCCAATAGCGGATATCCGACAATACAGCACACTAGAATTAACCTGGCTTTATCATTCAACTAAGGACGAAAGCACAGGTCGCACTTGGACTCGATTTGAAGAAGACTGAACATTTTAGAGCTCTCTACACATATAATATGGCTCTATTTTAATAACAGGCCATTTCCGAGTTTCCCCAGGCCTCTGCATCAAAACGAGGTTAAGTGCTCAGCCTTTGATATGAAAATGATTTTTCATTCTCATGCGTATGAAACTTATTTTCCCAAGAAAAGTTGTGCACTTGGCCTCATTTTGAGATTGAGGGTTTTTGGAACTCGGAAGTGGCCTATTCACAGTCAACCTAGTATCGTTCAGAAAGTTTATTCTACAACTTCTAACCTTTAACATCTCCTCGTGTATACCAAAATGTGCATAAGAGCTGAAATACGACTCATCCTCACCATCACTGCTGCAGGCTGTTCTTGACCTGAAATTGATTCCAACAGAAACAATAGGATCATTTAAAAACAAGAAAAAGACTGAATACGAAAAGAACAGATAATGCCGCACACATGAAGCCGCGACATTTGCTTGAATGACGGGCCACGCTCGTGAGTTCTTAGGATACTAAACCGGTTATACAGTGTTTAGGAAGAGGAGGGTGGGTGTGCAGGGGGACTTGGTTAGCCCGGCCCGCGAGCGACTTGGGTATAAACCGAGGGATGATGATGATGTCCCGCAAAAAAGACCTATCAATTAGTTTTTGCCCTGCCTTTGTTTCGCTTATTCTTCTTTTTTTTCTTTACCTGTCATTCCCTTCTTGTCCTTCCAAAAACACTCCCTGTGCAGCAGATCTAAAGACAAATACATCGGACATAAAACAATAAAAAGTTGACCAGAGATAACAATTATCGCTTTCCTCTTCACTTAAAACTGGGGACGAGTTTGGGCCCACTGCAACGCAGACTAGGGAGAGAGAGGTTACAATGTACCGTATTTATTCGATTAACTGCCCAGGGCGCTTATTAAATTTTTGGACCTTGAGAGTGGGCGCTTATTTGAGGTGGGCGCTTATTCGAGGCTGGGCGCTTCTTAAATTTTCACCATTTTCAGCAAGTGAAGTATGTTTATTTTGCAACAAAACAATAAATGCTAATAACAAAACGCGAAGAAGTAAAAAGGCGAGGTTTCTGTAAAATACTCTGAAGAAAACTCCATCCTTGGGGAAGTGTCTTATTAAAATTTATTCACTCAAGTGGGTGGGGTGTGGGTGAGAGCTTATTTGAGTTTGATTGGGAGGAGGAGGGGGTGGGCGCTTATTCGAGGCTGGGCGCTTATTAGCTTTTTCTGCCTTTAGGATGGGCGCTTATTCAAGGTGGGCGCTAATTCGAGGTTGGGCGCTTATTCGAATAAATACGGTAATTGCTTTTCCATTTTATCCCGTCCAAGATTGTATCCCTATCTCTCGAAACTAAAGCATCTAAAACCCTACCAAATTCGTTGCTTAACTAATATCCCACGGATCTATTATCTATCAAATTTTCAAGAGGAAAGAAATAAGGGTCACCGACGAAAACTACAATTTGAGGTGAATGATGGCTAGTTCAAGCTAGTAGGATCAGAGGACAAGTGCAGTATTTTCTTGGTGGCGGAAGCTTGAGAACTGTCTGGACGGCTTTCGCGGCTTTGCCATCCGCTACCAAGAAAGTGCCCCGCCCATAATCCCGCGCCAGCTACGCTGCATGGGTATTGGGATGATCACACAAAATACCTTAAATGGTGAATATCTTCTACTGCTCTGGCTAAATTAGCTTCTGCGCAGTGGGCGCGATTCTCCAGATGTTGAAGTCTGGTCAAAACATTAAAAATATAACTGATCAATAAAACACCAAGCCTCCATGGCTAAAAACTAACGTGTTTGCCATTATGCAAATGGCCAGTATAATAATATAATAATAATAATAATAATAATAATAATAATAATAATAATAATAGTAATAATAATAATAATAATAATAATAATAATAATAATAATAATAATATAATATAATATAATATAGTAATACTTATGATCGATTGTATAGCGATCTTGCTACCCTGCACAGCAATCAGTTTAGTCTCCTTTTGATAGGCAATTGGTAGATGCCAGCGAGACGTGCGACTCGGGGCGAGCAAAACAAAAGAAAGCGAGGGAAGGGGTGGGGAAACCTCCACCCCTCCCGCTCTGTTTCAATTTTTGCCCCTCCTACCGCATATCCTGCATTTCTCCCACTTGACGTAAAGGAAGCATAAACGACTGCTACGCAGTTACGATTTCGCAAATGCCGATATTCACCTGTTTTAAACTTGAACAAGCAAGTTTCCAACATTGTTGCGTCATACAAACATGCGAGAATTTAAAACAACGCAAGTGAAAAGCCTAAACGTGAAGGACGCCCATTGAGCGATGACCAGTAAGTTTGTATCTAGCCTGCAATGCAAAAGTATTTTTTGGGCGAGCGAAAGTTGCCTGTTTATTTTCTTTTATAACGTGGTCCCCACCTTTTGATTTCATCACTTAGGAAGATTGATTAAAATAGAAACATCTAGACTGCCACATTATTTTATGCTTGGGTTGAGAACGCGCACGCGAGTGGTCAAGGGAAAGGTCTGGAGAGACGGTAAAAACGGAGAGATACATGTAGACTGGGGAGAGATGTAAAAAATACGTTTTCTTTGGCCACACACGCCCTGACCTATGCGCTTCGCGCGAAATTATCGCCACAGTGCTTCGGGCCTGGCAAAACCGATTTTGAGAAAAGCAAACAAACAAACAAACAAAAAACAACGACCGTTTTGCAGTCTATTAGGAAATACCAGCCCCGGGTTAAGCGTTAGGTAGAAAGAAGGATATAGGGCAGGGGAAGAGGAGAATCAGGGGTGTTTCTCATTTTCCAATGTTTTCGGGCAGACATGTCACATGTTATTTTTTCCCCCGCCCCATCTGACCTGGCCCAACTCCTCGACTGTTTTAGAATTTTGCGTGACGGTTACTCGAGCAAAAGATTTGCACGCTCTTAGTCAGTCTAAGGGCGCTTTCCATTTGCCAGAACTGACCGGCCAGACCATTCCCGTCGTAATGAGAATTTCACTATTGATCAAAACTATCCATCCAGATCAGTCAAATCCTAAACAGTGTGCTGGAAGGAGATAGTTTTTCAGCAAAAACCCTCGGAAAAAGCCGATTTCACGGTTAAAATGACTGGTCCGGCAATGGTCCGGCCGGCCAGTTCTGACAAATGGAAAGCGCCCTAAGAAAACGCTTGCAATGCAGGAGGGTTCCTATCTACAAGCAATTGCCAAGATCACTAACAATTAAGCGTAACGTTATCCTTTCAGTCATAAAACACTGGCGAAGATACTTATACATGTAATACCAGGCCTGATTAGGAAACTACACAAAAAATAAAAGTAAACAAAAGACTTTTTGAAGCTAAGATTTGATGCTGTAGAACATATTATATTACTCTCAGAACAGCCATTCACGTTTCAATAGTTGGGTGACCTGCGGCTTACAAAACATTGAGAGCTACAATGTACACAATTTAAAAGCTTGTTTTCACTAGCGACGGAGTCAGAGTCGTAATCAGAAGTATAGAATTTTACGATTTAGTGAAAACAGCATTCTGATTGTGCTTACGACTCCGTCGTTTATGATCAAGTGAAAACCAGATTGTCGGAATCGGAAGCAGAAGCAGAAGAATAAACCAATCACAACGCACGTTTCCAAGCTTTGTGATTGGTTTCGTACTTCTGCTTCTGCTTCCGACTCTGACAATCTGGTTTTCACTAGATCATAAGAGGAACGTAAGTGACGGAGTCGTAAGCAGAATCGGGACGCTGTTTTCACTAGATTTACGCTCTACACTTTTGATTATGACTCTGACTACAACTCCGTCGCTAGTGGAAACCAGCCTTAAGTCTACATAATTGTGTAACCACCAGTAATGGGACAGTTTAATAAAAACTCATATTTTATATTCATAATGTATATTAAGTACCCCTGTACCTTTGTTTCAGTTCCAAATACTGTGAGTATGGTATGCTTCCTGCTATGTAGTTTTTAAAAGAAAAAGAACAATGAGAGGAACTAAATTAAATTTGTATGATAATGTACATGTATATTCAGTATAGTTTGCAAGAAAATTTATTGCTGACCATGCACTGAAAGTGAGAAATTGCCGAACTTCCTTCCTGATTAGGGGTTAAGAAATTGAGTGAATCAAGTTTCAGGTCAGTTTTCCTGGTATAAAAGCCCTACATTGTAATACAGTCAGTTTCCAACCCTAATCACTGAACTTGAGAGTCATTCAGCATGTAGTGGCCATTTGGTGTTGTGCAAAATACCCCCTTCCGGGTCTGCACTATTGGCTGACAATTGGTCAACATGTTTAATTTGTTTTTCATCACCCATGAGTTTTACAAAGAAAAAAAAAACTTTATGAAAGTTGCTTATTTGTGCCCACATTGTTAATTGCACAATGAGAAGCTATTGTATTGTGGTCACTCAAGCAAAGTATTTCAGTGAGTTCAGCATGTACCTAAATGCCTGACGCCCAATTGCCAGTCAGAGAAACATTTGTAACATTATTGAATTTACATATACAGTTTGTAAGCTTGCAAAAAGCATTTTTTTTTGTGCAATTAATTAAAGATAGATTGCAAAACAGTAAAAGTTTGAACTACAGTGTGTACACTGTATGGTGCAATCTCCATTTCAACAATATAGGTACCATCGACTATAATAATTATCATTACACTGTGTGTATATATGTACACAGTACCTTCTTGGGAATTTCTTTCACCCATATTTCTGTCAACTTCTACATCAGAGTCGTCATCAAAATCTGAAGCATTTACAAAAAAGAAAAAAAATTCACAGCTCAAAAAAAGAACATGAAATCCTGCAAAGTTTCAGTGTTTCCCTGCAACTCACCCAGGTTTTTGACATCTTTTTTGAGATGGCAGAATACATTAAAAACTTAGATACTACTTTGAAGATAAAGTCAAGCATTCAGTTTGGAAGTTCTCATATCTTAAGTCCTTTGAAACTGCATGGTTCATTTGTATGCAAGCTGAAAAATTGCATGTCTAGATGTAACTCCTCATCAATTGTATAATGTGATTTAAATGCTGAGAACCGTCTACATTGGTAATGTGGCCATGATTTGGTAATGTGTTTCTCTTTCACCAATTTGAAAGAACAAAAATAAGAGAGCTACAACCTAGCCCCTTTAAATACAACAACAAAAAATGACATACCATATTGTAAGAGGCCATCATTAGGAAGAATTGGCTGTAAAAACTCATCACTTTCCCATGGGAGAGGAGGTGTGAGACTCTTCAAACTTTCAGTTGGAGGTCTCTTTAACAAAAAAAAAGAAATACAATCGGCGACAAAATTGTTGAGACATTGTACATAAATAGGGTGACTTCGGAGAACAAAAGAATCCGCACCCCTCCCCTGTCCCCTCCATTCAAAGTTGGGGTGTTTGTTGTTTTCTATAGGTAGCTAGAACAAGGGCCCAACATTGTACGGAGGGGATGGGGGAGGAAAGCTATATTTCCTCCTTTGAAGTTCATAAAACGTGTTAAATGTCTCAACTCATTTTGTCGCCGATTGTCTGAATCGAAATCTACGCACTGTTGTCCTATTAGCACTGGTTAGGAGACGGTAACTAGTTGAGATTACTATATTCACCGGGTCGTTTTTCAGAAGATAGATAAGATACCCATATAATCCCTTTCCTGTGTTTTTCGAGGGAAAATTAGTTTTGACAATCTTTGTACTCGGTAGTGATTTCAAGTAGTTACGCAGCATACCCATGTACCGAATGATTGATTTTCCTCTGGTAACTAAGTGTGATCGGTAGGAATCGATGGCAGATTGTATTTGAATATATCCCTAGTAAGTTCGAAGTGTTTATTCGCAGTTTGGCTATTTGATAAGGGTGGGATGGATGATAAAATAGCCATGATTGCTATGCGCAGGAGAATTTTCAGGAAAAATGTTCCAACTTCTAATGCACAGCAAAGCTGCATAGCATCGTTAAATCTGCGCAGCAAATTCGTTGCCCATATACCCATGAGGGTCTTTGAAGAATGTACTTTACAGTAGAAACTATGAGGTCAGGAGGAGACTAGCCACAATAGGTATGATGAAGTCAAACATAAGAAATAAAAAGCCACCAGGGGTCTTACATCCCAGCATAAAAAATGAATTCAATTAACTTTCTAAAGGACGTACGGCCACTTTTGAGATTCAGACAATCGGTGACAAAATTGTTGAGACATTGTACGTAAATAGGGTGACTTCGGAGAACAAAAGAATCCGCACCCCTTCCCTATCGCCTCCATTCAAAGTTGGGGTGTTCGTTGTTTTCTATAGGTAGCTAGAACAAGGACCCAACATTGTACGGAGGGGATGGGGGAGGAAAGCTATATTTCATCCTTTTGAAGTTCATAAAACGTAAAAAAGCCTACTTTTGGGCGACGTGTCTCAACTCATTTTGTCGTCGATTGTAGCATGGGAGAAAATACAATGCAATACTAATTTGTGAAAAGTATCATTAGCTCACGTCATACAACTATTTTTCTTTATATACACTGTAAATTAATGATAACTGCCAACATGGTTCAGTGGGCAGAAGGCCGCAGGGTAAATTTATGTAACTCATGCAAATGAACTGCCAGCAATACAGTGTATACCACATAAATAGATAACCCACTTTTTTTGACAAAAAGCAGTCTTTGAAATGAGTACCTTACCATTTTCCTAATGAAATTTATCAGCTTGATGCATCCATAAAAGTCCAATCCTAAAAAATGAAAATATTAAATATTTACCCTTTTAAATGAACTTCTACGATATAAGCATTATTTGTTTGAAAAACATATCATTGTACATTGTAGGTTTGGAACTAAAATAAAATCAAGAAACAATAAAATTTGCAAGGTTTGCTTACTGTGCATTCTCGTTATTTTGAGGATATCAACTCCATGTCTTGTGACACAGTGATTCCAAACATTATCTGCATTTCTAAAGCACTCCTCACAAAACAAACAAATGGTGGAGTTTTCTTGTTCCTCATCTCCCATTTCTTCCCAGTCATCTTCATTCTCACTTCCACTATCTACAAAACCAACAAAATGGGAAACAGGGCTGTTGACAAAACCTGGGTTGCACCGGATCAGCTCAACCCCTGTAAACCTTTCCCTGACCTTTTGTCATTTAGTGAAATAGAGGAGTTGATCCAATCTGATTCAATCCCAGTTTTACTGATGCCTGGCAAACAGTCCTACTATACATGTGGATGATATTATCCTTTATGAACCCAAGTCAAATGATTTCAGCCCCATAAAGCACAGGTTTTCCAACTGTGTCATGGTATCATGTGATATGTACAGTATGTAGACCTACGTACGGTATTAGAGAGTCTGTAAAGTGCACATAAAGTTTCCTTGTGACATTTCTCATCTAAAAGGTTTAACATAATTATATATAAAAACAATCAGGTCTAGCCTGTTCTAGGCATTCAGATAGTAGAGAGTGGTGCAAAATGGAGAGATGAGGGAGTGAGGTGGGTACATAACTCTCTCACCCTACCCCCACGCTCTTGCTGCTTTTTTTTTCCTGCTCATTTTTCTTTGCATTGTCTCCACTACATCTGAACATCTGGAAAAGGCTATGTGTTTGCACTTTTAATTAAAATAATAAAAGTGTTAAATTACCCTTGGGCCACAATGTTACCTGTCTGAATAATATTATTAGAATACACCTGCCAAGTGGATCCAGGACATTGTGTACAAAGCTAGATGCCTGCTGCCCTAGGTGTTGGTGCACACGATTGTGCAACCACAGTAACAACAGACCTTTCTGGTATTAACAGGGCTTTAATTCTGATAAGTCGCAAAGAAAAAAGTCAAATTTCACGGAATTTTTAGGGACAAATTCGCGGAAAAATCAGCCGTTTTTGCAGGAATTTTTGGGCCAAACTTTGCTGAAAAGCAATCGGTGAAAAAGTGGCGGATTTTGTGGTTATTTTCGGGAAAATTTCCTTAGAAATCAATCGGTTTTGCGCTGATCAGACCAGCATTTTTAACGTTTTTCTAACAGAGGTCATCATTTGCTCTTTCAACAACAATACGCTTTAGAGATGAACCAATGGCAGAGCCTTTAACATCATGGCTAGTGCCCAGTTTTTCGCAACATAATCTACACCTGGTAGTTTCGGGACGTTGTTTGCACATTTCAGTGACAAAGTTTCAAGATAAATTTGCATGTTTATGGCAAGTAAATAGCCCCAATAGCTGAGATAAGTTTCAAAAATGCTGTACAGACATGTATTTGATACGATTTCTACCAAAAATGTGGTATTTTTGTGAATTCTGCCGGGATTTTGCGGATTTAGCTGAATTTTGCGGCTCCACGACCACGTGATTCAAATATCAGAAGCCCAGTATTAAGTTCCAATAAAAAAAGTGAGGTCAAGGCTTGGTTGAACAGTTTCACACAAATCACTGTATTTTGTCACCCCATATCGTGAGTTATTGCCTTTGTTCACAGGATTGCGAGAAAGGTCTTTCATCAATCATTACCTCCCCTCAGAGCTTTCCATAGATAATTTACTACACTGAATGGGGACATTACCAGACTGGCGCAGTTTGCAATTATTAAATGGAGTACAGTTGAACCTCAATGTGCAACCACCTCAAGTAAGCAACCACCTCCTATAAGTGACAGCCAATCCAAAACACTAAAACTTTCCCAGTCAAAGCCTTACAGTTGGAACCTCTAGTAAATGACCAACTCCCATAAGCGACCGCGACCACTTTCTTGGCCTGAAACTTGAATGATTTTCTATTGTTTTAACCTCTTGTAAGCGATCACTTGACGCATTCTCTGATCTCTATATATGTTTGTTGTGGATTTAGAATCCAAAAACAAATATTTCGGAGTTGAAATCCGTTTTCGGATT
Organism: Porites australiensis; assembly: GCA_022179025.1. Taxonomy (NCBI): domain Eukaryota; kingdom Metazoa; phylum Cnidaria; class Anthozoa; order Scleractinia; family Poritidae; genus Porites; species Porites australiensis. The sequence continues at coordinate 204,026 of BOPM01000690.1, read as the reverse complement.
TCACGTTTGATTGCAAATCCGAAATCTGGATTTTAAAATCTAAATCCAGATTTCCCAATCGAACACACCCTTAGATTATACAAAGAACTTTAGTGACAACATGGAACTACACATGGCATAACTTAGAAATTGTATGCAATAAATTATCTTCCAAAACGGCAAATGTGCTCGGGCCTCTTTCAAGCGACCACCTCCCGTAAGCAACCACTAAGTCTTTGCATTTTGGGAGGTCGCGATCGCTTACGGGAGGTTCGACTGTAATTACTTTATATAATAATAATAAAGCCCCCTAATGAAAAAGTGAAACGAGATGGACACTGTTCTAGAGATTTTACCGAGATTTTTCGGGATTTCGTCGTCGTTTAAGAAGACTACAAGCTTACGCCACTTGTAATTGTCAGAGTAAAGGTCGCACTTTCCTCAACTCGTATACACTGTATTTTAACACCCCGAGTGTTTTCCCGGCATTACCGCTCCAACCATTTGAGCCGTGGCGATTAACGACTCTTAATAAAAAGACTTCCGAACTTTATATAATCTCCTCCCTCAGCATATCGAGATATTTTAAATAAAGGGGGAAAACAGTTTACAAATTACACCATTCTCACCCTCGTGGATTTCGAGTTGGTCCGCCATTTTGAAAATTGAGCCTCCGTTGTGAATTGCCAGCGGAATCGGGATATTTGAGTGCCGCATAAATGACCAGGAATAGCCGAAAGTCAATAACATCTCAAAATGGCCAAGTTGGGTGAGCTGTCAGAAAACGAGAAATTGCTGTTTTCCCATCTTAACAAGGGTAAAATCTTTATTTCTTGGTAACTAGATGCTCTTAGCTGATACGTCTCTAAATTTTGAACGTTTTTTCTTTTAAAGGCAACGACCAGGAGGCGATCAAGCTTTTGAGTTCTGGCGATGTTAGGGTTGACTGCTTGGACGAGGTAGGCGTCAAAAAGAATTGTTGGAAATATTAAATACACTTGTTTGCCAGTTGGATCTACCTGTACATCTATTTTTTTTTTAAAAAAAAAGGCTTTTATTGGTGTCTTAAAAACATCTTGATCGCGACGTTAGTTTTAAAAATCCGGAGTCGAATCGAAAGAAATTCATTGCAGTGAGTTTTTCGACATCAGCTAATTTAAGCTAATGTTTTTAGTGCGTTGTAAACAGCCATAAATAAATATTCTAATTTTTATATACGCTCAAAGATTCGCGTTAGTGATTAGCGAAACACACATGTTGTATAAAGCACTACCATTGTTGATTAAAAAATTGTGGCTTTGTTGTCACGTACGTCTAGAGATCTGACAGCACCTTGCATGCTCTTTCTCTTTTTTTTTCTCTTTTAATTTCGAATAGATAATTTTTATTTGAACCAGTGCATGTTAAGTTTTAATTTATTTCATTTCGCCTTTTTTAGACAAAATAATGGCTATTATTTCCAGTTGTATGATTCACCATTTGCACATTACCCATTGATACACGTTGTTTATAACCCCCCTCCCCCACACCCCTAAACAAAACAAGAGAAAATAACAGAAAGAAAAAAATGCATCAGCATTTTCTTTAATTTCTCTCTGTTGGGAAGAATGTAATACCTATAATCACCGTCAAAATTGTCTAGACATTGTACTCAAATAGGGTAACGTCAGAGAACAAGAGAATCCGCACCCCTCCCCTGTCCCCTCCATTCAAAGTTGGGACGTTTGTTGTTTTCTGTAGGGAGCTCGAACATCGGCACAACATTGCATGGAGGGGATGGGGGAGGAAAAGTTATATTTCCTCCTTTTAAAGCCAGTAAAACGTAAAAAAGCCCAGTTTAGGGTGAGGAGTCTCAACTCATTTTGTCGCTGATTGTAGAAGAAATTGGAAGCATTTTGGGGTGTATTTCAAACCCAAAAAAATCAATCATCCCTGTCAGTTGAAATCTGGAGTAGCTCCCCCTGGGAAGCAAGGTGTACTATGGGCGATGTAAAAATGGTGAATGTCAGTAGTACATGTGCAGTGAAGATGAGTTTGTATTTATTTCAGCATGGGATGACCCCCTTAATGAATGCAGCATATAAAGGGAAAGCAGAAATGTGTGAGTTACTTCTCGCGCAAGGAGCAGATGTTAATTCTAATTATCATGAACATCAGGTATCAACCTTTTCCAAGATTGTAAATTCAATTTTCAAAGTAAAAATGCTGTTAAAGCTTGTGACGCTGTATTACATGAAGCTGTGTTGTGGCTTACTTGTTGTTCATTATGAACCTTTGAATTGTGCTCAAAATAATTCTTATGATAATTTTGGTGTTGGCCTGAGGGTTGAAAATTAAGGACAAAACACATTCATTGCTTCACATCTAGTGTAGCCAGCAAGCTGTTTTATTCTAAGGTTTCCTGGTCCCAGGGTACAAAACTGCATGTACCTTTTCTAAGCTTATCAAAGTAAATTTTTGACTTGTTTCTGTTGAAACGTTGACAGTTTGGTTAAAGAAAATTGTTTAGTGACCATTTGTTTGTTTTTCTCTTAAAAGGTTTTGGACTGTTTTGGCATTTTTGAGGGTTAGGGTAAAGGTTAAATTAAAATTTACCGTTTTACATCGAATCTAAAATAGGTTGTTTCATTGTTAGGCTTCAGTCTGGTTCCATTATTTTATCTAATGTTGAACAATAGATTGTGCTTATCAGTAATATTTAACATTTCAATCACAATCATAAATTATCAAATGATACCTGTAATTATGAAATTAATAATCATCACTTTGTCTCAATTGCTGTAAAGACTCTCATAGGATAACTTACTCATCATGAAATTATCGCGATTTTTGAAAATTTGTGTTTATTATTAAGCAATGTACATGTCTTTATAGTCATATTATTTTTCGTGAAAATTTATTTTGGCATTTATATAATTATTTTAATAATTCTGTGAAGTCTTAACTCTACTCCTTTCTTTAAAATTTTCATTAAAAGTTTAGTCTGGTACATGTATCATGGACATTGTTGCCTATAAAATTTATAGGCAACAATGTCCATAATACATGTACCAGACTAAACTTT